>SNQJ01S0031352.1:39986-61758 GCA_010110895.2 Picea sitchensis
GATGTATGCAATGGTCTGTACTAGACCGAACATTGCACATGCAGTGGGAGTTTTGAGCAGGTATATGTCAAAACCAGGGAAGGAGCATTGGACATCAGTAAAAAGGGTTTTCAGGTATTTGTGTGGCACTGCTAGCTATGGATTGTGCTATGAAGGAAGATCGTAATTGGACAGAGTGGTCAATATACATGGCTTTGTGGATGCAGACTAGGCTAGAGATTTGGATCGTAGGAGATCTATAAGCGGGTATGTGTTTAACCTGTTTGGAGGAGCAATAAGTTGGATGAGAAAAAGCCAAGTTGTAGTGGCACTTTCAACTACAGAAGTTGAATACATGGCAACCACTCATGCAAGTAAGGAAGCAGTATGGTTACAAAGATTGTGTTCAGGTATTGGGTTGGTACAACAAGATGTAAGGATAGAGTGTGACAGTCATAGTGCAATTTTTCCAGCGAAGAACCCTACTTATCATTCAAAGACAAAGCACATTGATGTTCAATATCACTTTGTGAGAGACATGATTGAAGAAAAGAAAGTATCACTGATGAAGGTGGACACTTTGAAGAATGTTGCAGACTCATTAACAAAATTTGTGAGCACTGAGAAGTTCTCTTGTTGTAGAGGATCCATGGGCATTGTTGCCATGGATTGTTGACTATGTAACCCTATAACCCCCTGTATGCAAAGAAAACAACAAGTGGGAGAATGTTGGGTATGTGTTATATTCTTTGCACGAGTAGTAGTGTCATAAACGTGACACCTACCTCGGGAAACGTGTCATGTATTTAGGTGGTTTTTCGGCACATGATTTTTGCCGATGGTTTTTCTATTTCCAGTTAAGGAATTAGGGTTTTGGACTAATCCAAGTCATTGGGTTAGGGTTTTGGATGCCTCTGACTCCTATATGTATTTTGTATTGTAAACATTGTAACACAATGAATGAATATAAAATATGTTGGTTTTCCCGGTTTGGGTTTCGAGGGGAAAAATCTCTGTGTAATGTTTGTATTTGCCATTGTATTTTTTTTGTTCTTTTCTAAATATTTGTTTGCAATAGATATTGTAAAAGGTTAGAATTTACACAAATCTCCTCCATGTGGTTGAAGAATCAAGAAGGAATGGCAAGATGCATGCCCCTTTTAACTCAACTTTCCTAACTTTTATTCCAAAAAAGGACGAACCCCTCTCCTTTGAAGAGTTCAAGCCTATCTCTCTCTACAACTGCATCTACAAAATAGTGGTAAAAATCATCGCAAGACACCTTAAACCTATTCTCTTGGACTCCATATCAAAAGAACAATTTGGGTTCTTAAATGGTTGACAGATACATGAAGCCATCAGAGTGGCTCAAGAAGGACTTCACATCCTCATATCCAAGAGGACAAAAGGGGCCATTCTGAACGGGGTAGCCTCTCCTTTTTTCATCTCAGAAAGGGGTCTAAGGCAAGGCTACCCCCTCTCTCCACTACTCTTCCTATTGGTAGCAAAAGGCTTAAGCATGGCCATTGGAATGGCCTCCTCCTCGGGAGACTTTCAGGGGATTCAGGCCTCATTAGACTTTAGAATACTCATCTACTCTTTGTAGATGATGTACTAATTGTTTGTAGTAGAAGACCCAGGGATGCTGAAAAATTAGCTAATATACTCCAACTCTTTCGGGCAACTACATGGATGGTTATAAATTCACAAAAATCCTCATTAACATTAATCAGATTGGAAGCCAGAACATCAACCATTTACATAACTCTCTTTCCCTTCCCACTTCAGGACCTCTCTCTGGGTATCAAATATTTGGGCTTTCAGCTCGAGGCAAACAAATATCTTTCAGGAGACTCGCAATGGCTTCTGGCCAAACTCGAGAAGAGACTAAATGTCTGTAGTTTTAGGTGGCTCTAGGTTATTCCAGTTTATTGGATGTCTCTTTCCTGTATTCCCAAAGGGATATTAGAAAAAGTATGACATATATGTTTTTGATTCATATGGTCAGGACCGAAGGAACACTTTACTATGTCGTGGGAAAAATGGGAACTACTGGCTCGTCCAAAATCACTGGGAGGTTGGGGAATAAAGAACATATTCATTTTCTCAAAAGCATTAGCAACCAAAGTCTGTTGGAGATTTTTAACAACTACCAACCTATGGACACAAGTGGTGGTACACAAGTACATCAAGCCAGATTTGGTGGGAGATTAGATATGAAGGAATGATAAGAACATAATGAACTACTCAATTATTTGGAAGGCAGTGGTAAAATCCTTCCATGTGGTACATGATGGATTGGCTTGGAAAGTAGGCAGGGGTGATCAAGTCCGCATTGGAACAGATCCTTGGCCTAGTAGTGGAAACTCTCATATTCTACCACATGCCTTATTAGACCACTTACGTCATCAAGGTCTCAACAAACTAAATCAAATTGTAGACCCAGAAACCACAAACATCTGGCAACAAGGGTGGTACAGCTCAACTACACTTGATTTGGAGGGAGATCTCCTATTACAATGGGACAATTATATTTTCACACTCCAACGGGGTCACATTAGGCTCTTGGACAGGGACGATGAACTAGTATGGAAAAAAGCTCCCCACGGGGTCTACACTCCAAAACTGGGCTACATAGCACTTAATGTCGATCTCTTCCATAGAGAACTGTGTTGGTGGTGGAGTAGACTTTGGAAACTCAAAGCCCCATTAAAAACCAACATTTTCATGTGGTCTGCTTTGGTAAACAAGGTCCCCACCTTGGACAAGATGAGAAAGCATCAAATCGTTGGGCCTGGATGGTGGCCTCTTTGCAAAGATGAAAATGAATCTATTGCCCACATCCTCATCTTTTGCCCTTTCACATTGAAAGCATTGGGGGAAGCCTCTATGTTCCTGAGGTAGCCTTGTGATTGGAATGGGCCTTCCCTAGAATCAACTTGGAAAAATTAGCTTCAAAACCCCTCACACAAGAAGTTAAAAGCTCCGCCTCTTATCATCAGTTGGGGTATCCGGCTAGCCATAAATCTGGCTATATTTCAGGACAAGGCATCAGTTTCTGAACTAATCACAATAAAAATCCTCTCGATCCTTGAGCATTTTCCCCAGGAAAAGAACATGCCCGCTAGTTGAGTTATACAACCTGAACTCATAGACTCTTCCTTTCCCTGGGCATATTTTGACGGTGCTTCACAAAATCTCCTCTGTTGGGGGGGCAGGGGGGCGTTTTGCATTTTACTGAAACATATTTTTATAAAATAAAAATGGGACTCAGAAAAGGCACAAACAACTATGTTGAACTCATGGCTCTGCTACTATTACTCAAATATGCCATTGAGCAGGGGTTACACTCCATTCAACTTTTTCGTGATTCCATGAATGTCATAAATTGGACTCGAAAAATTCAGCCCTGCCACAATATTATATTGCAACCCATATTGGAGGAAATTACCACTATTTTGGATTTTTTTGACAATTTTGTCCTACGACATGTTTATAGGAACCGGAACTCAATAGCAAATGCTCTGTCAAAAGAAGGAATCTCTCTACCTTATGGACATTGGCACATAACATAATCCATTGGGGATACTGCTCAAAGCTTCTACCACCGGCCTTTCATTGAAGAACCAAATCAAGCACAACCTTAATCTTTTGTTCACTCCTTCAATTTTTTTTTGACAATTTACTTGTATATACTAGAATAGAACCTTAATAGTCCTTTTTGTATAAACACCTCAAATGTTATATTTGTGCTCTATAGGCCTTCAAAACAAGTATTGTAATAAATTGTCCTACATAGTCTGAGTTCTTACAGGACCTATGGGGATTATTGTATATGTCTTTAAGAGGGCACCATAGGCTCTTGGGTAGTAACCCTCAAACTTTTTCTTCCTTTTTTGAATGTGCTCTTCTAGAACCTACAAAATGTAATTTTGTCTCTTCGGATGAATAAAATTACACTTTTTTCCGAGGAAAAAAAAACAAGTTCTGAGATTCACCACCCATCAAGAAACAATTCCTTAGGAGGCATGAATAAATAGTTGTGGGGTTCAACGAAAAATATATTGTTATGTCAAACCATTGATCAAGGTTCAATTCCCTAAAAGACATGATTAAGAAACTAAGGGGTTTGGCAAGAAAGATGTATGTCAAGTCATCTAACAATGTTCAATTTCCTTCAAAACACAACTAAGTAGTTGAAGAGGTTCAATGGTAAAGATGTTGGTATATAAAATCATCAACAAAATTTCAAGTTCCTGAAAACATGATCAAACGATTAACAATAGTATGCTAGACCATCCACCCAACTTCAATTCTCTCGTGAGATGAACAATAACATCATATGTACAAAGATTACATGAACAAATATCTCTGAAAAAACATAAGGTTGACCAATTTAATTATGTATTAATTTGTTGAAATTTGGGATCTTATATTTACGGATACAAAGTTCAAGACTCAAGGTTTTTCTATGCTTTACAATCTCACTTCCTTACAGGGAGACATGTTTATTCAACACAATATATTGTTTCATTAAATACTTCAATTTGGTCCTTTAAGGCACTTATTTACAAATATAGTTTTTTTATACACTTTTTATCTACAAGCACAAAGTTTGAGGTTATTATGTCAATATGTGACATAACAAAGTAATTCAAACCGGAAATTGCTTGTTTCAATATCTATCCCTTAAACATAGTTAACCCTAAGTTCATTGTCAATCATTTTTCCATGGACTTATATTCACATGTATAAAAGCTAAAGGCTTATTCTCTTCGAGGTCTTTTATATTTTACAGGTACATGGTTTAAGGTTTGATTCCTTTAGTGGCATGGTCAAGAACACAATGGGCATGATTTTCCAAAAGCCTATAATTTGTGGAGTAGTGCAATGGTCTGCAACATGCATGTTAGAACATAGATACATCATAAAGAATCAAATGTGTATACAAATCACTTAGACAACATTCAAAACCATAGTACATATTACACACATAGGGGAATTTGTCTACTCATTCTCGTTATCATAAATCGAGATACACATACAACTTTATAGTATGCTTGGTGCTTTACTCTAAGTCAATGGCTTCTCCTCTCATTTCCTTGAACTATACTTGATGCATCTAACTTCTATTGTGTGCTTTTATCTAGTGTATATTCCTTTTGTGTGTGCTATCATCTAGTGTACATTCCTTTCATGTGTGCTCAACAACCATGTTTCCCATCTCACTCTTATTCATGTCGTACAAATATATCATGATTGTCTGTGTCTCACTCACATATATCAGTCTCGCTTGTGTCATATTGACTTGTATTACACTCATTTAGCACACCCGTGGACATGGTTGTTTTAGAGTTAATGCAATGGTATGCAACACACATGTTAGAACATAGATACACTATAGATAATCAAATGTGCACAAAAGTGACTTAGACAACATTCAAAACCAAAGTCCATATTACACCCATAAGGGAATTTGTCTGCATTCTCATTATCATAAATCAAGATAACATACAACCATGAAGTATGAATCTTAGGACTCTACTCTAGGTTAATGGCTAACTCTCTAGACTACTATCTCTCATACTAGCTTCCATCCTACTAACTAACCCGATTGCAATGTCAACTATTTTAGTTATTCCTTCACTAGTTGACTACCCGACCTCCTAAAACTCTTCATTTGCTTCCAACATCTCTTTGTGTCCCATTCGTCGCTTCATCGCTTCAAATTCCTTTTGGACTTTTCAACTCCCCTTGGCACTTCATATCTACACCTATCATTTCACCTTCCAGCATGACTCTTTCTATTCCATTAACATGCTTCCTTTTTCACACATGCACTTGTTGCACTCACCATTTTCCCATTGTCATGTGTGCTTCTCCTCCCATGTCCTTGAACCATCTAACTTTTATTGTGTTCTCTAATATAGTATGCATTCATTTCATGTATACTCACCAAGCATGCTTCCCATCTCACTCTCATCCATGTCCTACAACTATATCATAATTGCTTGTATCACACTCACCCATATCATACATGCCTATGTCACATTGACTTGTATTGCACTCACTTGGCACACTCATGGACATAGTTGTTTTAGAGTTAGTGAAATGGTCTGCTAGGCACATGTTAGAACATAGGTACACCATAAAGAATCAAATGTGCATAAAATACACTTGGACAACATTCAAAACTAGAGTCCATATTGTTGGGTTGTTATATTATTTGCAATGAAAGTCTAGTCGAGGTGAATCGACTGATGGTCAAAGTCGAGGTGGTTCAACAACAAGTCAAAGGTCGAGGTGAATCGATCAGATAAAGTTGAAGTCGAAGGTTAAGGTAGTTCAACATGGTAAAGGCATCGACAACAAGTCGAAGAGATCAACCAACAAGAGGTCAATGGGACGACGTGTGGCGACTGACTGAAGACTGAATGAACGTCGACTAGTAGTCGACTGGTAATACGACTTGGGGTCAACTGTAACATAATCCCAATATTTATGAGATTTGTGGGATTTGTAGCCAATGATATACATGGATATATAACCTTTTTTGGATAGCAAGTATTTAGGTTTTTTCCTGTTGTAAAGCCTATAAATAGGTGTGTTGTAAGGTCGTAAATGTTGATTAAGGTTGGTTGCCATTGATGTCAACCCTTGAAGAAAGCCCCGTAGCACAAAGGTTTGGGTAATGGACCCAAGATTGTTTGATGTTAATATGACTCATTATTGTTTTTTCATTGTTGATAAGAAGTAAATATGGATGAACTCCAAAGTGCTCCCCTTATGGTGAAATCCCTCACGGGAAGACGCTTTGCGGAGTAAGAGAACCCATGCTTAATTGTAGAATAATGAGATGAAGGACAATGGATTTGTCAGGGAAACTATCCTAGATTGATATTTCTTGTCATTCCATTTCCGGTGGTATGTATAACATCACATAACTCCTCACGGTTAGAGAGTTATGATCATGTGAAGTTGGAGAACCCAGGTTTGGGTAATGGACCCAAGTTTGTTTGATGGATAACAATATGATTTTTTCTATATTTGAATGTAATACTATTCTATATGTATAGAACATGTAATTCCATTTTTGGTGGTATGTGGAATGTCACATAACTCCTCACGGTTTGAGAGTTATGGCCTTACGAAGTTGGAGGACCCTCATATGTCATCTAGAAGCCCCAAAAGGTCAAAGTAGTCAAAGTGGTTTAAGAGATTTTAAAANACATATAAGACATTGCTCAAATGAACATTGTTACCTGTTTTCAACTTGACGGAGGCTTGACCAATTCCTTCGACTGGGTAAGTGTTTTTGTCTCCAAGCTCTACCTTGTACGATGTCTTCTTTTCATTTAGATTGGAGAGTCTAGCTTGATCTCCTGTCATATGCCTGGAAGCTCCACTGTCAATTATCAACATATCATCTTCAAGCGTTCCTGTGAGTGTTGAGTAGTCTAGATGATGTCTTCTCATTCATGACTTCTATTGACTGATGACTGGTCAAGCTTTGACCCAAAATTTCAACTTTGACGTTTCTGCCTTCTGAGAGTGCCAAGAGGTGCGTTGGACTAAGGCACACTTGAATATCTTCTCCTTGAGTAAGGTGTTCCATCATAAGGTGTTGGATAAGGGTTTTAGGGTTTCTGCAACTGCACCTGCTAGTAACCCTAGTGGCAGTGCTTTAGTAACTGCACCTGCTAGAAACCCTAGCGATAGTTCTTCAACGAGCTTAGTATCCTTATGGCTTAGCTCCCTTCCAGCGGTTATACTGAAAGAAGGAGGTGTGGGCCCATAACCTGTTAGAATATTGGATGTGCTCATTTAACCATAGACAATATAACAATATTGTCACCCAACCATAGGCACTAATGCCACCCCCGAGCACCTTTACCTTGACAGAGAGAAGAATTCTGGTAGCAGATCAATAGCCAACCAAGGCTAATGCACCAAGTAAAGATAACCAAGACTGATTAGAGAGTCCAACCCAGAAAGACCGAGAATATAGATTGCAGGACTGGCGACAACAGCTCCTCCTCAAACTTGCGCACAAATTGGACTTCTGCAGTGCGCACAAGTGCACTTCTGTAATTCTGAGAAGTCTTGCTAAAATGAAGACTCGCCTCATGTATTTATACTGCTTCTGCCAGACTGCCTGGGCCGACTTCTCATTCTGGGTGCTAATTACTTAGTATTAATTATTTCCTTTAGCCGACATCTTTTCTAGGGTTATATTCAATTATTTTCTTGGTTCCGAAATATTCTAATCTTGTCAAAGGTCACAATGGAGGTTAATACCTCCCGCAGCTACCATAATATCAACAAGAAGAACAGTGGAACAACACAATATATGAAACCACAACACCAAAATAATACCTTTATTGATAGGAAACAATGTTCACTTGTCTCTTCGAGGGGGCAACCTCCAGCAGAGCAGCGCTCTATTACAATAATTCTCAAGATAAGACTTCTCATACCCTCGACTCCTATTTATACTAAATCTATCTACCCAAAAGAACAATCTAGAGGAAGATCCTTCTAGAAGCGGAAGCTTCTATTAGTTCTTCTTACATTTGATTTATTCTTCCTTATTACAAGGCCTTGTTAATATCGGCCTTTATTACATGGAAAATATATTGTTCTACTTACGTGAGGGGTTAGGGAGGTTAGGTCCCTAACAATGTCACACTACATCATGGCCAAATGTCGGAATCTGAGCCTACCACTTGTCACCTTTGGAGGCGACCACCCTTGCTATAAATAGAAACTGCTAAAAATAGGGGTCCGGCCCTAAAAAATAGGAAACTGCCAAATATGTCCAAGATGACTAGGAGACCAACGCCATGTGTCAAATGTCTAAAAATAGACACTGCTAAAAATATAATCTTGCCACATGTCAAAGATATCGTACTCATCGGATTCCATTTTTCGTGAGGATTCCAAATATGCAATCAGAATTGGCATGCGAGCCTCAGTGCTCCACCTACTAAAATAGAAAGTACAGACAACTCATCTCGAAAAGGGTCCAATAGACTCAGAATGTCTCAAGGATCAACACTGTACACTCAGAATCATGATCTGAGGCCTAGAACTCAACCTGCTAAAAATAGAAAGTACCTGCATGATCCCCGTAAAAAGTGTCATCGGGCTCAAAATCGTGCAAGGATCAATGTTGTATGCTCAAAACTGTGATATGAGTCTTCGATCATTGTTTCCTAAAAATAAGGCACCTGCTAAAAATAGCAACCTCTCACAAATCCATGTGAAACTGTGCTAGCTCTATCTCTGAAATAAAAACAACCACAAACCAGTCATGTACCTGTCTTCGATGGCAACTTACCTCTAGCTCACACAAGTGCTCAACCTGAGTAAATCTCTGAATGCCAGCCAAAATGGACTATGCTTAGCTCTTAACCCTCAAGATTTTCAAGGGTGAAAAATCCAGGGGTTAACAGCAACCCATATCACCAATTAGACCCGTTCTTGTGCTATTAAAAGTATGACTCTGTATGAGAAATGGTTTGGAAACAAACCCTCTATTTCACATCTCATAAATTTTAGATCTCGTGCATGGGCCCATTCTCCTAATGAAAGGTGAAACATATCAGCACCTTCACAACCCTGCTCCATTCTAGTTGGCTAAAATGAAGCTTTTTAGGTATACCGCCTCTATGATCCCACTACTCACTAGGTAGCTGAATATAGAGAGGCTACTTTTGATGAGGTTCCCACTCACAGTTCTCCAAGATCTCTCCCATTACTTCTTTCAAAAGATTCTTCAAATGGTTCTCGGCATGCTTCCATGTATCATGCATCTTTTCATCACTTTGGAAGTTGTCTTTTAGATGACTCGTGTTGTGTCTTAGTGGACCCTTCTCCTTCACAATATCAGGTTGGTCCTCTTCCTACTTCTACTAGTACTCTCCCAAGTACTCCTACAGTATTTGGGCAGACTCCTATGGTTGTTATAAACTCTATTAATGACTCATCTTGCCTTCCTATTGTATAAGTATCTTCACTTCTTCAGGATACTCTTGTCAATGGCTCATCCAGTCCTCACGTTGCAGATGACGATGCTCTTATTAGCGCTTCATCCACTCATGTTGCAAATGGTGTAGTTGCTACCAGTTTCACTCAATTATTGAGTGATGATGATGACAACAATAACTTATTCCCATCTACTCCAATTACTCTTCCTTTAGGTTAGCCAAGGCCTATGCCTAAGTGGGTTTTTTTCACCATTGTTGATGCAGTAGAGTTTCTTTATGGTGCTTAGGAGCATTATCAGAAGACTTTTCCACCTCTACCTCCAACCCTTATTACTCAAGTTATTAATATTCTTGCAGAGTTCGAGGACCTTCCCCCCAAATCACCATGAAGCATGGATTCTGCTTATAATGATCCCGATGGATTCTTGAGCAAGCAATATGGAGTTCTAGGGGCGAGAGGGGCGGTTGATGCCCTTGTTTAGTGTTGGGTGGGGGGAGTAAATATTGTGATGTAATGCTTTCTATCTGTGCCCCATGTTCAGCTTAAGGGGGTGTTGGAATTGTTATTCCCGATATCTAGGGATAACTAGGAGATCATGTCTCGAGGCCCACATCGTCCTAGACATGGAGTACGAGAGCAGATTGATTTGAGCATGGCCCTTGAGGGCCCATCTTTTCTTCCTCTCAGCCAGACTTGTCCTGCCAGCAGTACCAGCCTCCATCACTACCGGCTTGGGCTTGCATCAGAAAAGGTTCTTGCTCCATGAGGTAATTGGTCTGAGGTATCATGGTATGTGTCACATTTGATCATTATAACCTTCTTATGTATGCATTAGATCTCTTTCATTTCAGATGACTGCTTAGGTCTTACACTAATCTACTTGACCACTGTTGGGGTGATTGATTGGGTAGCTTAGCGAGTTGGTGTTCATGGGTTTTGGTTAGCCACCAAAGGGGGTTTGAAGAACCATCGTCCGCTCCCCTCATATTGTCACTTTTTCATCTTTTGGCTAGCCACCAAAGGGGCTTTGAAGAACCATCGTCCGCTTCCCCCATATTATCACTTTTCATCTTAAAACCCATTCATCTATCCCACTCTAGTCTAAGCCATTAGGATGACCATCCGTGGTACATCTTGTCTTGTGGGAAGAAGGGCCAGCGCCCGGGTAAAAAGGTGCAAAAAAGATAAAAGCCATAGGAATAATGAAAACCTAGAGATGCTTCTCAGCCTGTGGGATCCTCGAAGGCAATAAAAAGCCTCTTCTATAAGAAACTCCAGGGACCCTAAGAAATGATAAATAATAAATGCAAGACCTAACCAAGGGATGGGAGGTCTCATCACTTGTCGGCCCATTATGATCATATAGGTATTTAGCTGCATGACATTGCCATCCGGGTCACCAAACCAGTAAGGACCTTTTGGTTGTATAATAAAGGAAGGGGGTCTCTACTCAATGAAAATTCTCCATTTCCTCACAAGATACTAGTGGGTAACGTGCCGTCACCGCCACCAAGCCAAGGCTGTCCCTTCACTATACAAGGCTTGTAGTAAAATGCAAACAAAGAAAGATAAGCAATAAGGGCTTGGAAAAAAAAATTGCATCCATGACGGGTACAAAATACTCCTACAAAGGCACCCATGCATCTAATAATTCACTCTAGGTCCGACTATGACTCGACATCCCTAAAATCTCACATCAATGCCACTATACATGGTTTGAATAATCCTTTGGCGGAAACTTTCCATTTCTTGTGGTATTAGCCCAATAAGTTGCCATTTTGGTTTCCCTTCATTTTGTATAGTGGGTCCGTGTAGGGTCTTTGAGCTCTTAGGAAGATTTGGTTAGAGATGTTATGCATATATTTGATAATTTTAATGATGAGATATGATTTACATTGGCAAGCATGTCTTGGACCGATGAGCTCCCTGAGGGCTGTGGAAGCTCTTTGATGTGCGTGACTCATGCCCATGGACAAAAAGCCGAGGATCGGTGCACATGGGGAGATGATTAGTCTCGACCTCCATAGGGGTTGAAAGAGCCCACCTTGAGATGGACGCTAGAGGCGTGAGGCAGGATGTGGTTTGGTGACTTGTGCCTGCAATGAAGAAGAGGGACGCCCTCATCGTGACGCTTTTGGCATAGGTCATGACTTATGGGGATCACCGGGCAGATGGGACATGGACCTTGATGGACAGGACGCCACCGTGCTAGTTGGACGACTTCTAGAACATATGGCAGCGTGCTAGGCCTCTAGGGCACGTGTGACAGGTTGCAGCAGCCCCATAGGGGCCAACGCTTTGCCATTGATGGTTGTCAAGCTCCTAGCACAACGTCTCCCCTGAAGGGGCTTGTCGCCTTCATTTTAGCTCATATTTTGGCATTTTAGCATGTAAAAGTGACAAATGATTAAAACTCATTGTTAGCCTTGTCGTGGCTATTTTATTGACCTATTTGTAAATTAAAGGTCAAAGTATTGTATAAATAGAGGATGTTTTCCCTCTTTTGGATCATAACATAACTTGCTCCTCATTTGAGAGTGATACCCTATTCTCTTGTTCTGGGTTTCTTGTCTCTTGAGTGTAGCACAACCTCTTGGGAGGATTATTTTTGGGCAAAGTGGTGCCTCATGCTATTGGAAGGTTTACAACTAGGGAATGGTTAATGCTTCTTCATGATCTTGTAAGTGTTTTTCAATAAAACTTCTTGGAGGAATGGTTGCTGTTTAACATTTGCATTTATTGTTATCTTGTTATTTGCTTAACCTTCAAAACCCTAGGGAGCCAACACACAAGTAGGTCGTGGCTTTATGTCCCATAGCATGATTGCAGCCATTGGATTTTGAGAAGGTTTAGCCTAGCCATATACACTAGCCATCCCTTGTCTTGGGCTAGTTTAGAGCATAGATTGAAGAAAGAAGGCCTAGGCCTCCACCTTGAGCTTTGGCTAACTCCTTAGGGCTTCTAATTCTAGGGTTTTGAAAAGCCTTGTCTTAGCAACACTTTTCAGCCATAGGGTTTGGCGTTTCTAAGCTAGCCGCTTTGCCAAGAAAGTCTCATGAGAGGGTAAAAGTTCTAGGCCTAGCTTCTGCCACACCTAGGTAATTCTTTCTTCTTAGGGTTTAGGGTTGGTGGCCTTGCCATAGCAAACACCACCAAACCCTAACTCTCTAGTCTCTTTGAGTTTGAGTCCTCCCCAAACCATTAGCTTCACTAAGTTGACTCCATTAACCCAAGGCACTAGTCTAGGAAATGATCTTGAAGCTTGTTATGTTCTCTAACTTTCTCAAACTACTTCTAAATTGCAAACCCTAAATCCAACTCTATAGCATCTAACCCTAGCTATTCTTGAACCAACCCTAAGTTGACAACGCTGGCCTTAAATGAAATTTTGCTTTGATAGAAAGGTGCGTAGCCTTGTCTTCTCATCATAGCCGTGGAGTTAAATTGCATTTTGCCGGTTGAATTTGTCAAACGCCCACCTTTGGCTAGCTAACCCGGCAGACAAACAAAATTATATAGCATGTGACGTCATACCTTGTTAAATCTCTTGCTTAGACCTTAACGTTTTGACTTTATCACTTTCCTTAGATTGGTTTTGAGCTATTGGTTACATTTGTGAAGTTATTTGGTAAAACGTTGTGCTCTTTTCCATCTAATTTGACTCGTTGATAAAGCTTGACGTCATCTTCATTGTAGCAACAATACATATGACGCAGCAACTTGATGTATATGAGCTGATTTGACATGTTTATTGCATTAATGATATGATACAAGGTTTAATTGTACACATTGAATGCTTATTACCTTTATGCTTTGTTGAAGAAGTGATACAAGTTATCTATCTCTGCTTAAGCAATCATTGACTTCGTCAACAATTGCATTTGATCATTGCTCATATATTCATTTGAAGATAGTCATTGATTTTATGAAGTACTAACCCACTGCAAGCACATTCTAGTTTTCTCTGTTTTTGTCTCGCAAACAGGTGCATCGTCAGTGGTCTTATCTTCCTGACTATCTCTTCTTGGGCAGCAATCTGTGAAAGGGATTTCCTTGACTTGGCCTTTACCCTTTAGCCTTTCTTTAACCAGATTGCCTTAGGGACGTCTCCCTTGGACTTGCCCTCCTAAATAGAAAGAGTTCCCCATCGAGGTGACAGTGGGTGGGGAAGCTCTTGTTACGCCGGTTTCAAGCCCTAACTCAAGCCCTTTGGACCTTTCCTACAAACCGTGCGATAACAGGAATTATGGGTGTAATATTCACATGTGGCTACGACACACTCATATGTATCATTAATGTATTCGTAATCATGTTTAAGCCCACCCTTTGATCATATATTTTCATTTATTTAATGTTAGGGAGTGGTTAGGGCCACCGAGATCAATCCTTCCCCTTTAAGAAGCACTCTCCATAGTGTCAAGTTCTTGTACCAAATGGAGGGACTTCTACTAGGTCTGGTTCCTACTGAACCATTTGCCCTCATGAAGAGATTGTTGTTGGGCCATCCGTTTTTGGAAACACCAATATTTTGGAGAAAGCACAGTATGTCAACGAAAGATTCGAAGTGGCGAAAAACAGTTAGACGAGCGAAAAGCTAACTGAAAGTGTACCAGCAGTAAAAACAGTCAAAAAGCGTCATGCGCCAGTTGGACGAGCCGTGGAAAAAGCCAAGAGCTTCAAGCGCATGCAAGGAAAAAGCCGGAAAGATAGTGGAATCAAGAATCCAAGAAGCGCCCAAGGGAAAACTATAAATATGGAGGTATGTAATGGGAAAAGGGTTACTATTGATATTGTTGGTACTGAGTTAGTCTCGATAAGCTATTGTAAGGGGTTGTGAATGTTACTATGCTTGCACAGTAGGGCAAAGTCTGTAATGGGCATCTAAAAATAGATTATGTTGCATAAGCTATTGTATGAGAGATGTACTCACTGTATGACAGTTTTGAGACGCTGATAATATATTGGATTGTTTGGACCCTAAAATTTTGTTATACTGTGTATGAATCTATGGTTTCTATGTTGCGCAATTACTTTTGTCATATGTATTTAGCATTCAGTCACTGTCTATGAATGTCTTTGTGTATTGATGTATGAATCTGTACATGGTAATGTCAAAGTCGGGGATGCATTCTCTTTGACTCACTTCACCACACACGTCTCGGTTGCGCTTCGGGTGAGACTTCCTTCCCTTGCGAAAGGTTGAATATGCCAGCACTCCTAGACTACAGCGGTACCCTTTGTTGGTAACCTCCGAGAACCCCAATCTCCGTTTTGCGCCAGCAAATGGTTATGTTGCATGGACCCAGCTTTAAAGTGTGTTTTTAGAGGATGCCTCATCAGATCTTTAAGTCTGACGTTGAGAATTGGTAGGAAAGAAGGTGTGACGAGTTTACACAGCAAGAAGCCAAGTTACAGCACAAAATCTTTAGGGTTGTAAAGAGCGTTGTTTTTTATTCAGAACCTGGGAGTGACCAGTACGAGATATTTTGGATCCGGTTCCCTGAAGAGGTATTCCAGTGGCTAGAACAGCTGCAAGAAGCACCAAAATACAAAGATCGAATCAAAATAAGATATAACTAGACCTTTGAGGGTTTAGCGGCTCTTCACCGATTAGATCATCAGATATCTCTCATGCTGTGGATTTTTGGGTGCAGACTACCCTGGAAGGATATATTATTGAATTCGCTGCGAAGAACCACCGATCTTTTTCAAAACCAAAATCTGTATTCGAAGAAGAAGCCAGAGGAAGATTGTTGCGGGAAATCCCTCTTTGGATCAAGATTTTGCTAGCGGAAGAAGGGACGCTACTTGTTCCTTCAGTTGAGATGGCAGCGTAAACCCCTACGCTTGGGGGGAAGGTGGTTTGCATAAGGGTCATGAGTCAATAAAGAAGGAGTTTTTGGAGATGGGGGGGCGACGAGAGAAGACTGCAAGAAATGAATGAGCTCTAAGGAGGGTTGCGGCTGCTGAAAAGAGGTGGCGGAACCAGATGAGAAAGGTAATGAAGAGACTTGATCAATCACGGAAGGAGATTGATTGTGACGATAGTCGAAGAAAAGAATTAGAGAAATTGCGAGAGTTGCAAAGACGCGGAAGGTTGGCCAACCGATGGTTAAGAAGAAATTTGGTGAGAGACGTGAAGATTCTGCAGGAGGCAAATAGGAGAAGGGAACCTTAGGAGAGACAGACGTAGAAGTAAAGATAGATGCCACTACTGAAGAAGGATACTCAGTTGAAACCTTAGAGGGAGTTATGGGAGAATCGGAACCCACAACGCCAGAAAATACCGAACTACATCACGAGGTAGATGGAACCTTGCAAGAAAACACGACCCCCCAGATCAAAGAACTCCGCTCTATAGGTAAAGGACCCAACCCTGAGTCGCCTATTCCCTCGGCGCCATCTGAAAATTTGGTAATCTCTACAATTAATCTTTATGTAGTTTTTGTCGTTTCTAACCCTTCTAGTCCAGCAAGTTCAAGTAGTAGTAGTAGCAGCAGTGTGGCGAGTGTTTCAGTTATATCACAACCAGGACCCTCGAGGTTCATTCTAATAGGATCTCCAAGTCCATCGATGGCGGATCAACACGCAAGGTTTCTTACCCAATACCCGGAGTTTTGGGGTAAAGGGGATGAGGATGTTGAGCAGTTGTGGTTTCTTTGTGAAGCCATCTGGAGGTCTCGCAGAACTCTAGATGCAAACAAATTGGTTGAGTTCGAGACTACCTTGAGGGGTCGAGCTCTAAAATGGTACATGAAATCTATCAAGACAGCAAATAATCAAGGGCAACCTTTCTCTTTAGCCCAGGGGAAGCAGAAGTTTATACCAAGATTTCAGTTACCTCAGTCGGCAACAGGCTCTCTCCGAGTTGCGGGAGATGAAACAAAGAGACGGTGAGTCCACATGGGAATATAACCAAAGATTTAAGGATGCAATAGGGAAATTAGCAAACCCTATCCATGAGGATCATCAGAGAGAATGGTTTGTTCCGGCACTATTACCTTTAACCCGAATCCCATTGACTTGACAAAGAATAGCTACTTTGGGGGAAGCGTTGGAACAATCCATGAAGATTGAGGCTATGGCAAGCTATCCTGGAAGCTTGTGGGTGATGAGACCACCTGAAGATAATGATATCGCGCAACTACAAGGCCAGATCTCCGTGTTAACTGACAAGATCCAAGAGTTGACCCTTCCTAGAGCAGGTCGACCATGGGTATGGTGTACTGGTTGTTATATCGAAGATCATACAACAACTGAATGTCCAAGATTGAGGGGTGCAGGACCCCCTACTCACCCGATGGCGCCTCCACCAGTAGGACCATCGAGAGGGGTTGCGCAAGTCGTTGCTACAACGCCAGGGGTTGCATAAGTCGTTGCTACAACGCCATTTCAAGGCCCTGTTCAATACCATGCTTTTTCGAATCATCTAGGAGGCCAGAGCAACGAATTTTGCGAGATCTGTAGAAATCATGGGCACTCTCTGAGGCACTGCCCTATTCCACCAAAGTATACCTCAGTTTCGAATACTGTATATGATGAATTTTGTGGGTCACCCACTCATACTACCAACCAATGTAGAGCTCTAGATGCTCTCGCTGACAGATTGGATCGCTCCGCATTCAGACTCAATGAGACTCCTCAAGGGTTGGGAGGAGGCCGTCGAGGTGGGTGAAATTTCAGAGGAGGACGGACTACGGAAGGGGACAAGGCCGCTGCTACAACTATGATGAGCAAGGGCATCTCGCAAGGGATTGCCCGCTTCCAAGAAGACCATGGTGTACCCACTGCAGAAATAATACCCACTCCACCGAAGATTGTTCGTATCTGATTTCCAAGTGGGAAGACCATGCAAGGCAACGAGGGGCCAATCTGATAAATTCCAAGCCCAGACCTGTAGCTGAGGGGAAAAAGCCCAATATTAACATTGTTACTAGAGAAGGAACTAAGACCGGTGTCGATATTGAAAGTCCTCACCAGGTCAAAATCCAAAAGGCAGTACCTGAGAATACCAAGTATGCTCCTGTAAGGCTGAAGGAATTCTTCAAAAACACAATGGAAATATTCAAACACCTATCTAGTTCTACAATGCCTGAGGTTGCAGAACCAAGCGATAAGCCAAATCATTGCCAACCAAGAGTCGCTTGAGAATCACTTACTCATATGGAGCCCTCAGGTAAGTCACAAAAGGTTGTCGAGGTGTTGCGCAACTGTCAGAGCAGTAAGGTGGATTGGAATGGAGATCAAGGAGTGTCCAACATATGATGGTACCTCGGATCTACAAAGCTTTCTCGTTGACATGGAGGGTAGGGTTGCGGCAGAACATAGACTGTCAACACTTGACCTAGCCCTGAAGTCTTCTCTTGCCAGATGGTGGGCTACTCACAAAGGAACCCTCTTCTTGGGATGAAGTCAATCTTGCTATACAACATCATTTTCTTCCGGCACCGCAAGTACAACAGCTGGCCCAAGACCGAAAACAGAAGAGTCGGATGTTATCCTTGGAGATATATGATGGTCAATCTAACCCAGTTGCACATATTGAGCATTGTCTAAAAGAATGGAAAGTTGTGCAACTTCCTTCCTATCTGTGGATGCATCAATTCTTTCACTCTCTAGGAACAATTCCAAAGGCCTAGTACATGCATGAGGAGACTCGACGACAAACTGCATGTTGGGAGGTGTTGCAAAATCAGCTATCATGACTTCAATTTCTCTGGTAAGACTCCTAAAATTACAGTTGTGCTGAAACTAATCAAGAGAATGTTGTTTAGTACAGAGTTCAAGCCCAAATAGCCACTGTAATGTTCCCAAGCCAAGAGGCCAAGAACATTGCATTTTTGCATGATTTTTAAATTGTTTTTGGTTGTGGCATTTCATCAAACACTTTGTTGATTTACGTATGTTTGGGTGTTTACTTGTAGATTGCCTTCATAAGTTCGGCCTTAGGGTTTATATTCAGTTATCACCCATAGATCTGAAGATATAATCAATGGAAATACAATATACACCAAATATGAAACCAATAGCAAAGATCTGACCTTTATTATTATAATGAGCAAGAACCTGATACAAGGATGATGCAGACCTGGAATGATGAACAGATGGATCCAATGAACATAATAAGAGCTGCTACAAAATGCTTCAATAAGAGACTACAAGCCTCCAAAGGCCGAATACACAATGAAGACTAATGCAAGAAGAGATCTGGGTCGTATGAAGCACCAAACCCCCACTGGAAAGGTCGCGCTCTGTTGGAAGACTAGATACCTTCCACAATTCGGCCCTGTTGCCAAAGACCACCAAACCCTCCGATGAATATGCCAAACTATAGATCGGGTCAATGTCGAACCCATGGTGAAGCCTCAAGATGAATAGTGAAGTTTTGCACCACCAAATGCACAAAACCATAATCTGGCTTGCACCCTCCTGGATGGATGAAGACCAATAATTCGGCCTCTCTCCTAGAGGCCTCCAAACACTCCGAAGAACCACTGGAACGATAGATCGGGACACGGCAAGGAAAACCCAAGTGCTCAAATCGCCAAAGGCCCTCCTAGTCCCTTGGATCTAGCCTCCCTCCAAAGAATGATGTGCCCTCTTCTTGGGGAAATCATCCCACTCTCAATGCAAATCAAACCTCCATCAAAATCCCTCCGGAAGCAACCAAGAATGGCACTATGGCACCTGCAAAGAAAACCCAATAACTGGAATTCCCGAAATCTCCTCTCCTCAACCAAAACGAATGATCCTAGCTCCACAATTGCGCCCCCCTTGATGGAAACCCTCTATTGGTGCGCCCTCTCCCTTCATGTACCTGTAACTGATGTAGAACTCCCCTACGACTGAGTAGATCTGAAGTAGAATGGTGTGGGGGAGTATTGCATCCCCGAGACCAAGCTTGGAACAAGCTAGGTGGAATCTTTCACCACTAAATTGTCCTCTAGGGTTTGTTAAGTCAAAACCCTCAAAACCCCCAAGGCATGGGCTCACTGGCTAGAAGCCATATATCAAAAGATAATCATACATGAATGAGAGAATAGAGGCCCTTGCCTCTCTTTTATACTTCTTGCTCACCTTGTCCCTCCAAAGTGACTTTACTTTATTAATTATTAATCAATTAATTATATCACTTTAAATAATTAATTAACCTTTTTACCTCTGAAAAACACCTTATCTCTCCTTGTGGCTTCCCTGGCCACTGAAAGTCACTTTTCATCATCCTATCCTGCAGTGTTGTTCCTCCCGATTCCAATGAGCTATTACACTAAGAGATTCCTCCAAGTATTGTGCCCAAAATGACCTTTTCAGTGAATTTAATTAACCTATAGCTCAAAATACTCAAAATCATGGAAATCGTCGGAATGCAACGGAACCAAAGCCAATCTATGCGAAATGGATCATAATGATGAAATAGGATGAGCGATGCAAGCCGGACCCCAAAATATCCCTCAATAGTCACTATACTCGCTATAACATCCATCTAGTTGCTCTGGTCATCATAACACCTTGAAATGTAATGATGTCCCAAAGTGGGGACATTACAGCGACTTGAAGTCTGTCCTGAGCATGAACATTTGCTTGAGTATAGCTTTTATCCATCCCCTTATAAGAATACCTATGGCCTGTAGTAAAGTTGATAAGGACCCAAGAAATTATGAGGAGCTGGAGGAACTTAGACATTTAACTTTTCAAGAATCCACGGGAACCAGAGAAGTTGAGGATACCCTATTAGGCAATACCAGCAGCTCATATACCCAACAGCTGAAGTTGCGAAAAGTGAATATCGGAAGTGAGGAGCAACCTAATATGGCATCTATAGGAGACTATTGGGATGAACAAACTATGACAGAAATACAGGCTCTGTTGCGGGAGTATGAAGATTTGTTTCCTAAGAGCTTTTCAGAGTTGAAAGGGATTAAGGGAGATTTAGGCGAAATGAAGATTAACTTAAATCCTGAGGCTAAGCCAGTTAAACACAAACCATATCATCTAAATCCACGAGTCAAGGAGAAGGTTAAGAAGGAGATAGATAGAATGTTAACTGCCAAGTTGATTTTCCTTGTGGATGAGGCCAATTGGATCAGTCTTATTGTGATACAGAGTAAGAAGGGTACAGATGATATCAGAGTCTGTGTCGATTACAAAAGCTTTAAGTCCGCTTGCGTACACGATCCTTTTCTAACTCCCTTCAGTGACGAAGTAATAGACCGGGTGGCTGGAAAGGAAGCGTACTCCTTCATAGATGGGTTTTACGAGTATCATCAGGTTAGAATTGCAGAAGAGGACAAGAGAAAGACTACCTTCACTACAAAATGGGGATTGTTTGCCTATAATGACATGCCCTTTAGGCTAAAGAATGGCCTAGTTGTTTTCTCCTGGATAGTCATTGTTGCATTTCACGACTTTATTCATAAATTTCGTGAGGTATATATGGACGATTGGACTGTGTACAATCTATAGAAGGAACACATAGGCTTGCTTCAGTTGATGTTTGATCATTGCAGATAGCTACATATTTCCTTAAACGTGAAGAAATATATCTTTTGTGTCCCTTTTGGAAACCTGCTCGGACATTTAGTATGCAAGGAAGGAGTTCTGGTTGATCCTGCAAAGGTCGTTGTGATGCTGAAAATGACTCCTACGACTGCCAAATAGTTGTGGTCAACGTTGGGCCACACTATTGTTGAAATAATGTAACTGCGAAGAGCATTCTTATTATTATTGGATTAAATCCCCATTGCGGATTAATCATGTCATTATTATTATTGTTGTTATTGGATTAATCCCCATTGTGGATTAA
>SNQJ01S0031353.1:15858-46422 GCA_010110895.2 Picea sitchensis
TGATGGAAGATTGGCTATAAAGACTTTTGTTTGGTCCCCAAGCTTTCTTAATTCAATCAATTTCCTTCAGTCGTACACCATCAATCAGAGTGAGCAGAGCTTGGAAGTGCCATACGGAAAGCAAAATTAGTGTGGAACTGGGAAAACTTCTACAACAATTAGTCAAATTCAAGCAGCATCAATGGCTAGAGGTATGATCCATTTGACATCTAAATTTCGATTCTTTTGAAGAGTTTTATTCCACATATTTTAGAATCAAATTAAATGTAACATATAAATCATGGAACGTGAGAGCAATTCAGATCTGATGACTTATAATCTATTTGTAGCAGCAATGCTGTATAACAGGCTGGATATTGGCAACCTAAACTTTGAACAATCTAGGAGTACTGTTATCTAAACTTTGAACAATATAGGAGTATTGTTATCTGTTTCCACATGAGTTCGGTAATAGAGTCGGTTTCTTGTTTTTATCAATCTCTTGTACTAACATAGAGATGACCTAGATTGGTTTACCGAGAACTATCGGATTTTTGTGCCCTTGAGTAGTAAGGGCATGTTTGATAATAAAACAGTAAATAAGAGTTTTTTTCAATAGAGTCCATCGTAAACATTTTAAGACCTGAAGTAGCTATTTAATCTGTATCCAGAGATAAAGCCTATGTATATGTAGCTATTTTTTGTTTAGCTCACACTGTCATATATGATTTTGATGTAACCTAGAATGTTTCAAAAACTTATGCACAGAAAATTAAAATTAATCTATGAAAAACATATACATTAGAGAACTAAAATTAATAAAAAAAAAAACTTATGCACAGAAAATTAAAATTAATCTATGAAAAACATATACATTAGAGAACTAAAATTAATCTAGAAAATTGATTTACATTAGATCTAGAATGTTGTTATAAAAACTATTTTTTAATCGTACTATTATGGTTGTTTAGAATGTTGTTATAAAAACTATATTTTAATCGTGCTATTATGGTTGTTTTCCATTCAGTGGGCCTGATCAATACTGGAGCAACTGTAATTCTTCAGACTGCAAAAAGTCGACTTGTTTAAAGGTTCAATAAGGCTGGTCGTAGACAGATGGGGACGAATTGAATCGATAGATCCAGCTAATTTTGATGTTAATGAAGATAATAATTTATTGCTGATAGAATTTTAACTGATGGGTGTTGTTGATTGAAAATGCGCGCAACTATTCTTAGGCTAGTCAATTGACTTCAGAGTTGTTTCTGATATTACATGGTTGACATTGCCTATTCCCTTCTGGTGTGTTTCTTGAGAGCCAGACCATAAAATGTAATCTTGTCTGATTGAATTAATGATCTTCTCAATGAAATTATTTGATCAAACCTTGATTGAAAATGCGTGCAGCTGTTATTAGCCTAGTCAATAGACTTCATAATTGTTTGTGAAGTTACAAGGTTGACATTGCCTATTTTCTTCTGGTGTGTTCCCTGAGATCGAGACCAGAAAATGTAACCTTGTCTGATTGAGTTTAGAATCTTCTCAATGAAATTATGTGATTGTTCGATCATGCATTAATGTAATTTTGTCTGGTTGAATTTAGTGAAATTATAATGTGATTGTTCAATGATGATTTTTTGTTTTGCATTAGTCCACTTTATCATGAAGCTTCTAGAGTTTATGGTTGGTACTGCTTCTGATAAATTGTGGAGCAAAGAGAAATGCAGAGAGAAAAGAATAGTATATTCAAATGTATGAAGAAGTACAGAACAGAACTGAAGAGCTCGTTACAATGTAAGATGGTTGAGCTATATATGCTCAAGCAAGACAAAAATAGAAAGTACAACTGTCCAGCTGTACTGGACAGTTGTACAGCTGGCAGTGTACAGTATGAGGGTACAATATATTTAACACTCCTCTTAGACTCAACTGATTCTGATCCCGATGACTATGCAGTGTTGTCTCGAGTCAAACCGACTTTCCTAGTGGCTTGGTGAAAATATCGACAAGCTGATCTCTAGAACCACAAAATTGAAGTTTGATGTCACCATTATTGACTAACTTCGGTATGAAATGAAGCCCAAGTGTCAGTAATTTCTTGTGGAACTGTGGTTCTTGGATAATGAAATTAGCGGATGTGTTGTCATAGAAGATGGGAGTTGGATCCTTCTCTGTTTGTGACATGTCTTTTAATAATCTTCTTAGCCTTACATCTTGACAAGAAGCTGAGGTAGCAACAACATACTGTTCCTCTACAAAAGATATTGAGACTATGAGCTACTTCTTTGATGCCCAATAGATCAGGTTTGTGCCCATGTGAAAAACATGTCCTGGGGTGCTCTTTTTGTCATTTAGGTTGCCTGCAAAGTCACTATTTGTTTAACCAGAGAGTTGATTACATTCATATGTAGTGTACCATAAACCGAAATTTATTGTTCATGCTACATATCTCAAAATTCATTTTTCCATTTTCTAGTGAGAATCTTTGGGGGTTTCCATGAACCTAGAAACAAAGACGGTTGTATACATAATATCAAGCCTAGTTCTTGTAAGATACAACAAGCTAGGCTAAACTTTTGTAGAGAGTAGAGTCAGTGGGGCTTCATCTTTCTTGCTTAATTTTGTGCCTAATGGGTATGGGGGTTTGCTAGGTTGGATTGCATCCTTCCATGCAAAACCGTTTGATGATGTCTGCGCATACTTGTTGCTGAGAGACAAAAATACCTTTGGCTGATTGATGAACCCTCGATGCCTAAAAATATTTCATGATGCCAGATCTGTCATCACAAATTGAGATTGCATGGCATGTAAAATCTATATCTAGATTTCTGTGTAAATCATGTCATCCCAACATATAAACATACAATTAGTATTTTACCATGTTGATCTGTTTGGTATAAAGTGTTGGTTCATTTTGACACATTTGAAGCCACTTTTGATCAGTGGAAGTGTCAATTCCTGTGTACCAAGCTCTTTGGGCTTCTTTAAACTCATACAAGGCTTTCTTAGTAGATACACTTTGGTTTGGTGCTCTTGGACTTCAAATCTCGGTGGTTGATTGACATAAACTTATTCTTCCTAAAAACCATTTGGGAATCATGACTTGACATCCATTTGGTATACTTGCCATTTGTGTTTGGCTGCTATGACCAGTGAGGAGTTCTTCTGATGTGTCTAATCACTCTTTGGAGGCAAAAGTTTCACCATATCAATGCACGGTTATTTGGCCAGAATCCTTGGAGCGACAAAGTCTTGCCTTGTGCTTTTCAATCTGTCCTTTTTCATTGGGTTTGGTTTTGTAAACCCACTTGGCACCGATACTCTTTTTGTGTCTTAGCAAATCAACAAGATCCATGTCTTGTTCTTCTCGATGGAGTCAATTTCTTGGTTCATTGCTTAGACCATGGCGGCTCCTTAGGCATGTAAAGGATGTAGGTTGACATGACATTAAAGCAAAAATTATGTTGTTGAAAGTCATCCAAGTGCTGATGGATTTATCTCAAACTCCGAGTTCTCTGATTCTATGGTTAAGAGAATGATTCTCTACTAGAAGATGAGGCTATCACAGCTGAATTGTATGCGTGGTCCTTGGACTTGCATTCTTGGAGGAATGGGTTGAAGTACTTCACATTGAGATTTTACGTATTTTTTGAACTTGGCATTAAAAGTTTGTTATCCACTTCTTTGGTTTGAAACATCCAATTGGTTTTCCAAAATTGTACATCTCTGCTGAGAATTAATTTCTTGGTGATGGAGTTTTGTATAAAATCCACAATAAGCTTTAGAGGTTTCAGCATACGTTGAAATGCATTTTCACTTCTTTCATCAAGCTTCTTCCTTAATTAGGAAGATGCGTGTGCATATATATGCATCAAATGCATAGATGAGCTACATTGAGCTTTGTCCACTCCAAGCTTCTTGAGGGAACAATGCGTAGGCCCGGTGGTTGTCTGTTGAAGATAAGTGAGCATGCTCTTTCAGCCAAAAGTGTTTGAGACATTTTCTCTGAAGTGTTCTTTCCATATTCATGGTCTGATTTTTTCTTCCGGCTACTCCATTCTGTTGTGGAGTACATTTGTTGCTTGCATTGATTGTAATTCATTCTTCTGTGCCATCTTCCTTTCAAAGCCTGTCTGATAGTGGTCAGCTATTATGTAGTTATATAATAATAACTTTAAAGATAGGTAAACCTTGACCATGGAGTTTTTACGAAGAATACTTAGACTCACGAGAATGGTAGATGTCCAAATCTGGTATGCAAATCATTAGTTCATTCATGGTTGATGCACTCAGGTGCATAAGGTTGGTCAGTTGGAGTTAGGGGAAGCGTCCTATTTGGAGTCATAAAGAGTTTGGAAATTAATTTCACCTTTCGGTTTCTATCATAGATTTTACAAGATGCTCCCTCCGAAAGAGGTACCTTATATACTTTTCAATGGAGCTTTCCTACACTTAACAAATTATTTTTTAAGTCACGGTACATGGTAGACATTACATATGTCTTTCTTTTTCATTATTCTGTTTTGTAAGAATAGGAGCAGGTTCCTTTTCCTTGAACTTTGACTAAATGATCATTACCAAAGGTAATGCTCGGAGGAAGTGAAGGAGGATCAAGGCAGAAAGTAATTCTTTGTTGTCATGTGATTCTGCATCAACATCCCGAAGCAAAGATCTTTAGGTTGTTGTTGAGTTTTGTGGCATGAGAGAAACATACCTCTCGAGTTTTCTCCCATGTGATTTGTCATATTATACTTTGAGATGATCACTGCTTCTTCTGCATTGATTCACTTAAGTGCCCATACTTTTTGCAATAAAAGCATTGAATCATGGATTTGTCAGTCGACCTACCCTCTGCCTTTTTGAGGATGGAAATTCTGATGATGATTGTATTGTTTATTTCTTTGACCTTGGAAATTTTGATTGGGATATTGTTGTCTATTTCCTCCATTGTTATGAGGGTTACCCTCAGTGTTCCCTCTTCCTCTACTTCTTCCTCACGCCTTTTCCCTCTTTGAATGAGAATTGAGATTGGAAGGCATTTGAAGTTGACTCATGTGAGATGTAGTCTCGTCTCATGTGTCACCGGAGAACCAATTAGTTTCCATCATTTGAAAATCTTGACCGATCCTTGGATTCAAGGATGTTTATAAAAACCATTTCAAAATTTCTTTGGTAAACTTCTGTGAATTTTCTCAACAATTCGTTGTCCGGTGGTAGTTTCACCAATGAGTACGATCACAGTTCCGATGCGTGACTCACAGTGTAGGCCCGATCCAACTGTTTAGGACTCTGTCATCCACGAGAGTCTCGAATTGTTTCCACAAGGACTGTAGTTTAATTTTTTTTACCCTATCATTTCCTTGGTATGTTGATTTAAGGATGTCCCAGGTATGTTTTGAAGTACCAGCGCCTTTGATTTTCGAGAATATCGAATCTTCCACAGAGTTCTGTATCCAGAAGTTTGCTTTGTTTTCCTTGGTCCTCAAGGTTGCCTGAGCAATTCTCTGCGCATTTGTCATGGCGGTGAGAGTGTTTGGATCCAGTTCCACATAACCAAGATCCACTGGTTCCCAACACTCTTGTGCTTTGAAGAAGGATCTCATTGAAGAGATTCAAGAATTATGAATTCTTTCCCAAAAGAATCGGACCACGAGTCGAACCGGGGTGGTAGTCAGCACCATTTAAAAATGCTAAAAATAGAGGAAAAATTTGTATTTACCTCCAATCCCAGAGAGATTGCCAATTAAATTACGATCAAAGTAGATGGGAGATTATCGGGCTTTAGATGGCCCTTGATCTCCTTACAAAGTGACCACGCACTTTAATGTTAAATTCCTACGGGTTTTTCCCGTTCTGTTGTCTTTCAAAATCGCGAAGCGAAGAGATAAAGCCTTTGGACTTTTCAACGATTGGTCTGGCGAGGATCCGGACGGTCTTCGATCTTATCGGGGATTTAGAATCGCGATTTCGATGTCAAGTTATTTTGTCCTTTACCACGAACTCCAATTTCTGCAGATGGTACATCTATCCGGGACTTTTAGGATGTAAGCTCGATCTGCGATACGCGTCCTCAGGATGAATGATTGGTAGTCTCTTCTCATGATTTAGCGATATGTTATATCCGGACCTCTGTCGCCAGGTCAGCAGTGCGAATCCCTAAAAGCCAGGTAGATTGGCTTATGGGACTTTTCGAAAGCCTGCGATCTACTATACAGCGTCCTGAGCGGATGGGCGGTAGATATGCATCGGGATTTATTTGGAGAGAAAACGATCACTTGTTCGGAGTTTCCACGATTTTCCGAATGTGATATCGCGGAGTAAACCGCCGGGACTTTAGAGTTCAGGATTCATACTTGCGGTCAGAGATGGGCCAGTCTGATGCCTCCTCGGGATATCGTGACTTACGATGCTCCGAATTGACACAATGTGCGTCAAATTGGAAACAGAATCGCAGATGAGTGGCCTCGATGTCATACGTGTCGGCCAAAATGGTGGTGAGATCTTCTCCGGGATTCGGCGTATCGCGTTCTGCGGATTCGCGATGTCAAGTTTCTTTGACAACGCCGAAACCCCAAATGCGAAATCGCAGAAGCGGGTCGCTGCGGTGTTAATGCGTGTAGGACAATGAACGGCGAGATCTTATCGGTATGTCAGCGTGTCGCGTTCGCGGATTCTTGAAGATCGAATTTAAATGGCTGAAAACGCGAACTCAAAATGCTCTGATGGCGTCGTTGATCTGCGCCACTGTCCTAAAGAAATGGGCCGGCTTTGATCATTCGATTTTCGCGATTTCCGCGTGCCGAAGTTTTTGGAGGCGGATTCTTTCGCTCGTCCAACTCCGATTCCGTTTCTGCGATGGAATAGGATCTCGCCATGTAATGATATGAATGGTCAAGATAATCCGGGACCTATCGAAGTGAAAAATTCTCTGTGCCTCGGGCGACTAATGGTACACCTTCTTCAACGATCAAATTTGTCGGTCCACCTGCTTAAGATCGATGGGTAACTACGCTTTGATAGCTTTCTCACCGTTACACTTCATTTGGTTTCCTTACTTTGGAGCGGATTTGGGATGAATTCGGCTTCAATGATTGTTCATTGTGCACGAGATGCGTTATCCGAATTGCCGGAATTTACTCTGGAAGGAAACATTTATTGAGTCTTTCAAAGGTGAAGAACTGCGGATTCTTAGTTAAGCTGATCTTTACCGCGGATGTGAGGGAAATTTATGAGTTCTTTAAAATTTATCGCCTCCTCCATCTTTTCTTCATCAATATTTGATGATTCTTGAAAAAATTAAAAGAATCTTTAGGTTTTCTTCTTCTGCGTTCTCTTTGTCCGGGATCTTTCAAGCGTTGTACGCTCTGCTTCCTCTGTAAGCTTGTTACGGCGATCTTTAAATAGTATTACGGCCAGCTCTCCAAACCTTGTGAAAAAGCTGTGACGCGTGCTCTCCAGATGCGATATAGCTGTATTTGTGAGGATCGTGTTGCTTTCCGGACTGTGTTAAGAGGCTTACTGCTGAAGCTCGATACCATGATAAATTGTGGGTGAGAGAATGAGAGAGAGAAAGAATGGTATATATTCAGTAGCATGAAAAGTCAGAACAAATTGAAGGGCTTCGTTACAATGTAAGATGGATTTGACTATATATATAAGAAAGACAAAAATAGAAATTACAACTGTCGAGTCTGAGGTGCATGCGGTCATCTGTTAGAGGGTACGTATTGCAGGCACCTTTGTTGAGCTGATATTGAAGCTATGTCTTTGAAATCACTATGGGCTACAGAGCCCATTCTATCTTCATTAGGGTACAATATATTTAACAGCTTCACTGTTGAGCAAATGTCCAAGCTATCATCTTATGTCTTTGAAATCACTATGGGCTACAGAGCCCATTCTATCTTCATTTAATAGCCTTTGGTATCTTACTATTATCATTGACTAATCTGTCGTGAAGATGAATCTTGATATAAAAATGAAGTTCACTGTTAAAAATCGGAAAAACAAATGTATTAGTTGTTAATTTTGATGTATTTACTTTATTTTCCAACATCCGTCCAGGTTTTTATAACTTCTATTTATTATATTTAATGAAAAATTTAGAATAGTAAATAAAATGAGTTTATATAAATTTTGTAAAATACATATTAGATAAATACGAATTTTCAGTTTTGTGATGCATCATAGGATCACTGCAAATTCGAAATAATTAGCCTCCTTTTAGTCTCCACAGTTACTGATACGATGTAATATATGACAGGTTTCCTTAGTTGTTTTATGCATGCCTGCCTTCATAACGATTCCATACCTCTCCTTAGAGACATTGTTTTCCGGATAAAGATATAATAAGCTTGCAAAAAGGCTTTTGTATAAACAAGGTTGATATGATATTATATTGCAATAAGGCTTTTGTGTAAATAAGGTTGATATGATATTAGGCTTTTGTGTAAACAAGGATGATATTATTTCAATATCATATGAAACTTATATGTTTTTCACAAAAATGAATCTTTCAATTAAAAATATTTAAATGCATAATAGTATAGTTTACATTTAATTAAGTATTTAAATGTATATTATATAATTTACATTTATTAATTTGTATAATTATGTAGTTTGTTTAATTATTTATTTTATATATTTAAATGAAATTAAAATTTGTAAAAATTTAATTGTTTTTTTAATATTTTTTTACAAAACCTAACATTAACATTTTTCTTAGACAATTATAATTTTTTTAAAATTTGCTTCCATACTATTCCATACTAGTTACTTGTCTTGTTTAACATATCAACTGGTGTAATTTTTACAATGCATGCTTTCCACTAGCTGCAAAACTAGATATTGCGGTCTCCACTCTTATAAATATTCTTACATGATGTCTATTGCTTTATATATTTTAGGCATACATTTTTGAGTTATTTTAGGGTAGGGAATCAGTTACACTATTTGAATTGATATTTAAGCATTTGAATGTTACAACTAATAATAGTATATAAGGTTAATAAATAACAAAATTATAAATATAACTCATAAATGCTTTAAGAATTCATTTGAATGTTACAACTAATAATAATATATAAAGTTAACAAACAACAGGACTATAAATATAGTTCATAAATATTTTAAGAAATAATATAAGTTTTGTTGATACAACCTATAAGTATGAGTTCATAATTTTAGATCATCAATAAACACCAAACTATACATTAATACATGTTATATATTGATAAATATTATATATGATGAAATTTTGTTTTTTGATTTGAAGTTACTATCCTATTGTACATATCACAATATATACAACATTTTTATTCATTTTAAATGTTAGAGTTTTTAATTTTTGATTTTAATTTTTACAAATAAAATAATAAATTTCATTTTATTTTGTTCATAAATGTTGGGTTTAATGGTTAAGAACATGTGTTTCCTCTTAAGAGGTCAGATATTCAAATCCAGAAAGAGGTTAATAGATTATTATTAAATATAATTTCTTTTATAAACAAAATAATTTGTTGAAATTGGAAATATAATTAGAAAACATAAATTATAAAATGCAAATTTATTGTGTATGTGAACATAATAAGAAAAAGTACATTCACAACATGGAAATAATTATAAAATATAATATATGAGAATTGTAAAAAAAATTACATTTATGACTTTGATCTAATTATTTTAAAGATGTTTTTTGTTTTTTAATTTTTTTATGTTTTAAATTCTTAATATGATAACTTAATTATTTTGTTACCAAATTTAACGAGCTAAAAGACATACCCAAATCTTAATGCAAAATTCAATGTTTATATCTTAGTATTTGTATACATTACAAATGGAGTATATTCAAGAAACACTATTCAAATATTTATGAAGTTGAAAATTAAAAAAATATAATAAATTGTTATATGTAATAATTAGCAATTATTTTTAAGTCGAAAGGTGTACACTTATTGGCAATGGACACATTTAATGATTAATTAACTTTAAATTTTAATCTTAAGGTCAACAATTAAAGATGTTGGCATATTAGTCCTCCCAAATCAATGAATGGGATTTATTGTTTACTTTTTCACATTTACCTAATCATATTAAAAAATTACTGTAAAACTATATAATTGCCACTTTAAAATGATTAACAAAAATTAATATCTATGCAAGTAGATTAGCAAGCACTACCTACCCCTTTTTTTTAATTAAATGGGTATGGATTATTTTTGCCGCGTACCACAAGATTATGGAAAGAAAGAGCGGCCCACTAGGAAAGAGCTGACCATTTATGTGCCTGTTCATCTTGCGTCTTCTTTACGGGCTTTAGTGCCAGTGAAACCCAAGGTAATCCTTTCTGATAACTATTTTCATTCTGTGACTGGTTAGATCCTGTCGCTTTAACATGTTAGTGGTTTTAATTGTTCATTAATTGCTAACTACCGTGTAATATAGAAGACTAGCAGAGCTACAACAACTTGAACAACGAAATACTAATTTTCTATGAATAACGAGTCATAGAGAATACTTATGAGCTTATGGAAACTGTAACTCTAGTGTTGTAGGCATCTCTTCTTTTGATATATGGAAGACCAGGTTTATATCTTGTTAAATGGTGGTTGCAATCTCCTGAAAGAGGTAATTTTCATTCATGACTCATGGAAACGCTTTGCAATTATTTTCTGTTGGGTTTTCTTAGGCTTGCTCTGTTAGCTTGCCAACAATGGATATTTACAGCTACATTGTAATACAACAGGGAGATGGGCACCCAATCCTACAAAAACAGTATAATACATTGGAGCTCTACTCTGTAATAGAAGTTATGTAAACGCAAGCGTTCAAGAAGTTATTGCAGAGGTGAAACTATACCAATATACTATTTTATTTTAAAATTCTAAATAGAGTTTTGGTTAAAATTAGGGTTTGTCTGTAATCTTAATATGCTAATATTTTGTTTGTAAATAAAATAGGCCTGAGATTTATTTGCAAATAAAATATTCTTTTTAGTCGTTTATCAGCCACAACCATGTGGCTGTGCTAGTAACTAGCACAACAGCAAAATAGCTGTTGGTGAACGCCAAAGGCTGAGAAGATGAAATGATATATATTAAATTTTATTATCTATTAACAAATAAATTGTTGGGCTTCATTTATCTGGTGTTAATATTTTAATTTCTGCTAATCACTTACCTGGCAATCAGTTAGCTATCAAAGTAATTTTTAAATATGATTAGGTAAATGTAAAAAAGTAAAGACATAAACTGATGTCTTTATAATAGCTAGGAAGTTAATGATTGAAATCACAACCATTTATTTTGTATGACTACTAAGAATATTCCAGTCATATTTAATCCTGTCCATAGAAAACTTATTAAACACTAAACCCCTATTAAATCTGCCCATTGTCAATAGGTCGGCATAAATATAAACAATATACAATGATTTCAATAAATTCTAAATTAAATTCTTAATTAAAAATTAACATACATTTATTTATATATATATATAGAAATGTATACTTAATTTTTTAATTAAAACTTTAATTTGGAACAAATTAAAGTTTAATTATATATATATATATATATATATATTTTGAAATGTATACTTATTTTTTAATTAAAATTTTAATTTGGAACAAATTAAAATTTAATATGATTGAGTTCATCATTAACTATCAAGATCATGCATTTTAATTTGAATTATTTATTCAATAAATTGTGGTCAATAGTGCGGAGATATGGAAAGACAACCTAGTGTTACATATGCCAAATATGATTGAGTTCATCTTTAACTATCAAGATCATGCCTTTTAATTTGAATTGTTTAGTCAATAGATTGTGGTCAATATATAATAAATAAAAAATTAAAGTTATTATTATCTATTAATATTATTGTTAGATCATTATTATAATATTTAATTTGAATTGTTTAGTCAATAGATTGTGGTCAATATATAATAAATAAAAAATTAAAGTTATTATTATTTATTAATATTTCTATTAATATTATTGTTAGATCATTATTATAATATTGTGGTTGTTATTATTTATTAATAATATTGTCATATATTTATTATCATCATCTTAGATTAAGTAGAGATAGAGTTTGTATATTGTTATAATATCTACAACACATTTGTTACTCTAAACTCTTGTTTAAGAAACAATTAATCATTGTGTATTAATTGTATTCAATTTAAAGACTTTTTTTAAAATGAAGAAAATTCTTCTTTCCCTTTCAATATCAATATTTGTAAATTGAGAATCTTTAGTGTGAAGATATGGAAAGACAACCTAGTATTACATATACTAGGTATGATTGAGTTCATCATTAACTATCAAAATTATGCATTTTAATTTGAATTGTTTATTCAATAGATAGATTGTGGTCAATACACTTTAAAAACTCTCTCCGTATAAATATATATATATATATATATATATATATATATATATATAAACAAATTCAATGTTTATCCATGTCTTTACTTTACAAAAGATGATGGTTGCCACACAAAACTTTAGTTTAATTGAAAGATTGGGAAAGGAGACTTTCGAGAGATCATTTTTCCAACAATTTTCATTACATTTAGTCTAACCCTTTCCATAAAGATATTTTAAAGTTTTTTATTTAATTAACCATGTGTAACATTATGACGCCTCTCCACCAACATAATTGTGACATTATAACACCTCTCTACCAACATAATTTTTTTTTTTCTAAGTTTTTTTATTTAATTAACCATGTGTAACATTATGACACCTCTCCACTAACATAATTGTGAGTCTTAGTATATATTTAGTCTATTATGATATGATATCATTGTTAAAAAAAAATAATCACCAAGATAAAATTTTATTTAGTCTATATTATGATATGATATCATTGTTAAAAAAAATTAATCACAAGATAAAATTTTAAAATATGGTTGACCATTGTTTAACAAGCATGTTTCAAACCAGGAATATAATAAAATTTATACTTTTAAGTTTAATTAGTTTATTTTTTTCTTTAATATATTCAAATGATACTAGAGTTCAAGTGTACATAAAAGGTTTACCTTCTACCTATGCTACCTATTAATATCATTGTAATTTTAAATTTGATTAGTTTATTTTTTTCCTTAATATATTCAAATGGTAATAGAGTTCAAGTGTACATAAAAGTTTACCTTTTACCTATGCTATCTATTAATACCATTGTAATATTGTGGTTGTTATTATCTATTAATAATATTTAATATATTCAAATGGAACTAATATATTCAAATGGGATTAGAATTCAAGTTTACATAAAGGTTTACCTTCTACCTATGCTATCTATTAATACTACTGTTAGATCATTATTATAATATTGTGGTTGTTATTATCTATTAATAATATTAATAATATTGTCATATCGTTATTATTATCATCTTAGATTAAGTAGAGATAGAGTTTGTATATTGTTATAATATCTACATCACATTTGTTACTCTAAACTCTTGATTAAGAAACAATTAATCATCTTGTATGGTTGGCGTGATTTGTGAACATAGATAATTAAAGTAAGTTACACTTCCATGTAATGTGGACTTTCCATAATATAATGAACATGACAGTTTAATTGTATTCAACTTAAAGACTCTTTTTAGAATGAAGTATACACATATTGAAGAAAACTCTTATTTCCCTTTCAATATCAATATTTGTAAATTAGGAGTCTTTAGTGTGGAGATATGGAAAGACAACCTAGTGTTACATATGCCAAATATGATTGAGTTCATCATTAACTATCAAGATTATGCATTTTAATTTTAATTGTTTATTCAATAGATTGTGGTCATCATAAAAAATGTTTTGCATGTAGATGGATTAACTCCACTTGGAATATAACATATTTCTCCAAAACTTGTTTATTATTCATTTTCATAATATTGGATATTAGATACAAGTCTTCGAAGAGTGTTGGAGCAGGCTATTTTGGGAGCAAAGTTCGAGGAATAAGGAAGAGTGCAACAAACGAGGCAGGCATCTAAGGAATGAACCAAAGAACCGGCGTGCACCGGGAATCAGGGAAAAGCAACACAAAGTCGAAGGCAGAAGAAGGACAACGCGATGAAGAATGGTTGGATTGAGGACCAGCCATGCACAAGAAGTTACTATGTGGACAAACCTAATCCACTAGGGTTAGGGTTTTGGGTCTCTATTGTAAGGGTTTTTACCCATTTTGGTAGTATAAATAGGCATTGTAAGATCTCAAGAGATTATCTTATCTTTGGTATGTTTGGAGAGTTTTGAGTCGTAACTATTAGTTTTTGGTCGAGAGTTTTGGAGATGAGTCTCTTTTGGAGTTGTAACTGAGGGCCAGGTCGCAAGCTGTGGAGCTTGGTGCGACATTGGTCAGCCTCACCAATACTTATATACTACTGATGTAATGCACACAATGCAATATTTTTAAGAAGATGAATACAAAAACATAGAATGCCAAATCTTTGTGGACGTAGCCCAAGGGGGGGTGGACCACGGTAAAATATTGTGTCAATGTGTGGGATGTTTTCCTTTATGTGTTTCTATGCTTTGCAATGTATTTTATGATGAATGAATGGATAAGTGAATGCATATGTTAAGGTTAATTTGCAGCGCACACTAAATTAGATATGCTATTTCCTGCATAATGAATGTTAAAGGTTAAATATGAATGATGGTATGGTAGATCTGATGAATATTGAAGAAGAAGTATAGGTATGCCTAACATCCCATGAGCATAATCCCTTCCACGATTGCAGACATATGGGTCATGCAATCACCCATAATCCATCTCAGATGAGACTGTGATGTGCACTATGTGCGTAGTGTTTCCTTCTGGTTTACCAAAGGAGCCGATGGTTTCTAGGGTTTTGTTGGAGAACTAAGGTAGAACCTGGGTTAGCCCATACATCCAACAAATGGTTCCGTTTCCGGTTGGAACTTAGAAGATCAGTTTGGAGGGGATTTAATGAAGATAATGTAGTGGTAGAAGGGAATGTTTAGGCCATGGAATCCAATGAGGAAATAAATTGAAAGATGGTTGGAGACAGAAAAACTTGAGTTTGCACAAAAAGACAATAGAATCTCCAGGTATACACCGTGCTAGTATCTGCAGAGGTATGTGTTTACTGATTTGCATGAGGCATATTTCTGTTATTTTCCAGAGTTGCTACATGAGTGGTTATTGAGTTTGAAGGATACTCATCCAACTAATTGGATAAGGCTAGTAGAGTGGACAACTGAGAACATTGCGCAGTTGGAAAGGGTCAATAATAAATTCATGGGCGTAGTGGATTTCTGGTTAGGCAATATTGTTGCAGGGTTTATTACTGAGTTTGCAATTGTCACTGTGAAGTCTTACACTGTTGCAGATAAGGAGTTTCTGAAGGGGCCAAGAGGGAGGTACATTAGGTCACTTTACACTTCAATTAAGATTCTATTACATGATAAAGGCATTATGACAATGGAATCAGACAACTAAATCAATCTGCATGCATGGGGGAGTTGGGGGAAGCACTAAGGAAGATCTGAGATGTGGAGAGGGATCTGAAAAAAGGTGAGAAGAAGGAAGAAATGGACCCCATTATGATGGATGAAGAACAAACCAAGGAGATAATGGAAAGAGTAGGAGTGACGCACAATGGAAGACCCTACTACTATAAGATCAATAGGAAAAGAGGGCAGTAGTCGAGCGAGAGGGCTTAGACAATAAATAGGAAGAGGTAGAGGATCTCTGTGTGATGGGGAAGATTGAGGAAATATTGCACACCACATATGAAAGGAAAACAAAAGGTTAGGGGTCCGACGTAGAAGAAGGCTCTCCATTCTAGATCTGAATTAGTGTGGAACCCATAACTCCATGTGCAAATAAGACATCTAAAGAAGAAGAAACATTCATACAACAAGTGATTAATGGTAGAAGGCTTTTAGTAGGATGTGGGTCTGGTGAAAATTCAAGCAAAATTATAAATTTGGCTAGTAGCAGTCAAGTATCTACACTGTACAGAGGTTATAGTACAACAAACTTCACAATGGCAGGAGTATATCCAACTATTCGGTTACCAGGGTTTCATGGAGAAGGGTCGGAGGACCCTGAGAAGCACTTGTTTATTTGTGAGAAGATTTGGGTAGTTAAGAAGATTACAAATGAAGATACAAAAGTGGAGCAACTGGTGATCACATTCAGAGACCATGCACTGAACTGGTATATGGGTCTCACAGTAAACAGTCCAAAAGGAGCACCTACAACTTTCGCAGATGTGAAGAAGGCATTGATCAATGAATTTCGATGACCTAGTTTAGAGGACTAGTTCATGAATGATATGATAGAGATTAAACAAAATCCAAGTGAGTTAGTCTGGGAGGTTGATCATAAGTTCAAAAGAATAAAATGTAAGTTGAAGTATCCTATTACATATATGCAAAATATAAAATTATTTTTTAATTCTTTATTGGAACATTTGAAGTATTGTTTGAGGCAACAAAAGTTTCAAACTCAGGCTAAGGCCTTGCAAGAAACCTTGCAATTAGAGGAAAATCAATATAAACATACCGATCCAACTGTGGAAGAACTGAGAGTAGATATAAAGAACCTGACATTTCAGTTGAATTAGAATAAGGGAAAGGAAAAGAAGGAGGATTTCTGGTGCACATTTTGCAGAACAGAAGGTAATCATAAGAATGAGTGCCCAACCTTTGCGCAGTACTTGGGGACAATAATGTCGAATAATTTACCCATAGGAGGACCATGGTGTGAGATATGTAGAACACATGGAAATGATCCTTATCATTATCTCATGATGCACAAGTATCAAACAATACCAAAGACTACATTTTGTAATTTTTGCAATTCAGTTGGACATGAAGACAAGGTCTGCAGAACCTTGGAAATAATGAAGGAGAGGACATCAAATACTTATAGGGTTCATGATAAATTAATGTCAGGACAAACTACACAACAATTACAGTATAATAATGCAAAACAATTTGGAGCACCACCGCAGTATAACAACACACAACAATTTGCAATGCCTCCATAGTATAATAATGTGCAGTTGTAGTACAATCAAGAACTACAGTATAATACACCGCGCGAAGACAATCAAGGAAATAGAGTAGGCTTCATAGGAGGAGGTCGTGGAGGAAGAGGATTTGGAGGAGGTAGAGGACCAATATTTTTTCACAATTGTTAGAAACCTGGACACTATGCAAGAGATTTTCGACAACCACCTGCAACATGTATGTATTGTCGCACAACAAACCATGAGAGAGAAGATTGCCCGACATTTCTGGTAAAGATACAAGACAAGAGGAACCAGAAAAATCAGAATGTTCAGTGGATTGTTTTGGAAAATATAGAAGATGGTGGGAAGATGATTAATATAGTTACTAGAGGTGGAGCCAAAACATGAGCAGATGCACTAAAGGAGGATCAGGACTAGTATAGTGGGTCATAAAGAATACAACACCCCAACATATTTTTGAGCGCGCAAAGAGAAGGAGACATTCAAGGAAGCTAGACAAGAGATTTTGAAGTAGAATATTACGTCTACTTTAGGAACAAAGCCAAGAGATGATGTACCAGTGTATGTCATGCCTCATCTGTTTGATCAAACCAACAGAGAACAACCATTATAACAAGTAAGTAATCTGTGAAACGTTTTGGGGTTCTGTGTGAAGTTGTTGAATGATAATATATCTTTACAAGTATTACAAAGTTTGTTAGAAAAGTGCAATTCTGGAGAAGAAATGAAATTAGAACACAAGAGAGTCAATAAAGTTCGTAAGAAGAGAAGAACAAGTAGGGAATTTAGGTTGAATGAAAACATTGGAGATTTCAATATGGGTGATATCATACTAGACTTAGGGTCTGAAGTAAATGTTCTACCTAAGAAGACATGGGAAGCTATGGGGGAACCTACATTGGGATTTTCACTTATTCAGTTGAAACTAGCAAATAAACATAGAGTGGTACCAATTGGTATATTAAAGGGTATACCAATAGATCTAGATGGAGTGTGCACTATGGTAGACTTTGAAGTGATTGACATAGTAGATAACACCTCACCATATCCAAAATTGTTGGGACTAGATTGAGATTTTGATAACCAGGATATTATCAATCTGAATACTAGAAATATGATCTTTGAATCAAGAGAATATAGAGTTATTGTGCCATTATATCCTTCAGAAGGAGGAAGGTATGTGGAATCCGTGACACTTTTTTTATTACAGAAGACATAAACTAGTTGTATAGAACTACCACATGAGAAGAAGATTATGTGAACCCATCAACAGATGGCATGCTGAGTTGGAAGAGTATCAGTTCTTGTGCTTCAGACTTTGAAACAAGACTAGAGAATTGGCATAAATGATTGCATGAGTTATCCACCAGAAGATGCATAAGGATGACCCATGCACTAAGATGGGTTGGTACAGAGGTAAGGGAACCACCCACTTTTTATGGTCATAATGATTTAGAGGATTTTTTTAACAAAGTTTGAGTTGAAAGTTTTTGAAAGTCAGAGGTTACCAATTTTGGATATTGCTTTGAAATATACACTTGCATGATGGTGGGGTACACATAAAGAGAAGATAAATAATTGGTGTCAATGTAAGAGGTTATTGCGCATTAGATTTGGTGCAGAACAAGAGGACAAATATGTGGAGAAGTATGATGGAATGGGACAACCCAGAGAACATGTAGAAAGATGTATAACTCAATGGAGATTATTACCTCCAGAAGAGTGGCCACATCACTTTATTCACACATTGGAAGGAATCCCAAGGAATTGGTACACAGAATTGGAGCAGTGCAGAGAAACTGTAAATTGGGAAGAAATGCAAGATAATTTTTTGATTACGCTTACATTTGAGCATGAGAATCCAAAAATAAATACAACATTGAGTTTGGTAGGAGATGGGATCTTTGAAGAACCAGAAATGGAGATTATAACATCTTATCAGAATTAGAAGAGACATATAGTCAGATAGTTTCTACAATGTTATCATGTCGCAGAAGAAGAAGACCCAATAGAAGAAAAATCATGCAACATCAAGATTACAGAAGTGGAAGAAGAAAGAGAGGTAGGAGGTCCAAAGATAGATTTAGAAGATTATGGCGCACCAATAAAGATCAAGAAGGTAAACATTGGAACAACAAAAAACCTAAAGATTGCAAGCATTGGATCATATTGGGACAATCATACAATAGAAAGAATAATAGGGTTATTGCGTGAGTATAGTGACCTATTTCCAGCAAGGTTCTCAGAGATGAAAGGAGTGGCATGAGAAATGGGAGAGATGAAGATCCATTTGAAGCTAGATTCCAAACCAATAAGACATATACCTTACAGGTTGAATCCAATGTATAAGCAGAAGGTGAAGGAAGAAATTGATAAGATGTTATAGGGTGGTGTCATAGAACCTGTGGACGAATCTGAATGGATCATCCCTATGGTAGTGTAGGAAAATAATCAAGGGGGAATACAGATCTGTGTATATTTGAGAAAACTGAATGATTCCTACCTACATGATCCTTTTCCTACCCCATTTACAGATGAATTTTTGGAGAATGTAGGAGGTCAAGAAGCTTATTCATTCACTGATGGATTCTCAGGATATCACCAGATTAGAATTGCACTAGAAGATAGACATAAGACTACATTTGCAATAGAATGGGGATCATATCAGTATACAGTGATACGATTTGGGTTGAAGAATGCACTTGCAATTTTTTCAAGGGTAGTAGTGGCTTCCTTTAAGGACTTTATTCATAAGTTTTTGGAAGTTTATTTGGATGATTGGACATTGTTTATCTTATTAAAGGATCACGTTGAAGTGTTAATATTGATGTTAGACATGTGTAGACAGTTCCATATTTCATTGAATATTAAGAAATGCATTTTCAATGCACCTTTTGGTATTGTGTTAGAGAATGTGTTGTGTAAACAAGGTCTGTTGGTTGATCCTGTCAAAATTGTTGTCATAGTGAACTTACCACCACCTAAGTCAGTGCACCAGTTAAAAAGTACACTTGATCATACAAGGTATTATAAGAAGTTTATAAGGGGATATGCACAGATTACTGCATCGATGGATAAATTTTTGAAGAAGGACATTAAGTATCAGTGGAATGATGAGTTCCAACAGAGCTTGGATATATTGAAGGAAAAAATGGTGACATCACCAATTTTGGTATTTCCAAATTGGTCAAAAGAATTTCATGTGCATGTAGATGCATCTACAATAGCACCAGGAGCAATATTAACACATCGAGGAGAAGGTGATATAGATCACCCTATAGAGTTTGCAAGCAGAAAGTTGTCAGATTCAGAACATAACTACAATAAAACAAAAAGAGAAGGATTGTCCATGGTGTATGCATTGCAGAAATTCAAACATTATTTGTTAGGTCAACACTTTAAGATGTTTACAAATCACTCTGCTCTTAGATATTTAGTCAATAAGTCAATATTGGGGGGAATAATATGTAAATGGATACTATTGTTTTAGGAGTTTAATTTTGAAGTTGTGGTGAAGCCTAGAATATTGAATGCAGGGCCAAATCATCTATCCAGGATAACCAATGGAGAGGAACCAAGTAACTTGGAGGAAATTTTCCGAGATGCACAATTGTTTTCTATACAAATTACTGACGAGTATTTTGCTGACATTATTGAGTTTTTGAGTATAGTATTTTCCCCAAAGGAATTTAATACCGCGCAGAAGAAAAATCTAGTGGTCAAAGATACATAATACCAATTGATTACAGGGAACTTGTACAAACTTGGTGCAGAAAATATTTTGAGGAGATGTGTAATGGAGCACGAAAGGCCTATTATTTTATCAGAAGAACATGAAGGAATGACTAGAGGACATTACGCAGGCAAATCCACTGTGCATAAAATATTGCGTGCATGTTTATGGTGGCCAACAATTCACAAGGATAAAAAGGAGTATTGTCATAATTGTGATGTTTTTTAGAGGGTTGGAAATCCATCCAGGAGGGATGAGATGCCATTAAGACCTCAAGTAACTTTGAAATTGTTTGAAAAATGGGAAGTAGATTTTATAGGACCAATTAATCGAGCATCCAGAAGATCAGGAGCCAGGTATATTATTACAACGATGAAATATTTGATAAAATGGGCTGAAGCAACATCAATAAAGGATTGTAGTGCATAAAATGCAACACACTTCTTATTTGAGCAAGTAGTCACACGGTTTGGATGTATGAGAGTTCTGAGAGTTATCAGGGGACCCATTTTATCAATAGTACTATCCAGGAAATGACTGAAGAATTCGAGATACATCATCAGAAGAACACTCCTTACCATCCCCAAGCTATTGGAATAGTGGAAGAGTTTAACAAGATATTAGAGAATTCCTTGACCAAGATTTGTAATGTGAATAAGGATGATTGGGATTTGAAGATACCAACAATGTTATGGGCCTATAAAACTACATGCAAGAAGCTTACATGGAAGAAACCTTTTAGATTGATGTATGGACARGAAGMAATAGTTCCTCTAGAGTATTTGATACCTAGTATGTGCATTTCAACAATTATAGATATGATAGAAAGAGGCMCAAATCAATAAATATTGGCACAACTCATGGAATTAGAAGAAGACATAATTGTAGTTGGTTTCCATAAAAAGGTACATAAATCAAAGGATAAGGCTTGGAATGACATGCACATTAAAAAGAATAACTTTAAGGAATGAGATATGGTTCTCCTCTATGACAATAAATACTTGCAGAACCCAGGGAAGTTCAGGATGCATTGGCTAGGGCCATATGAGATAAAGTATGTCACAGATGGAGGTGTTGTGCAACTGCAGGACTTAACATGAAAGGAACTTCAAGGATTGGTGAAAGGTAGTCGACTGAAACTGTATAGGGATAGTCTACCTACCAACCCTTAGTAGATGTCCCACAAAGAATTAGAGTTGTACATATTGTATATAGTAGGAATTAAAAGAAGAAAAAGGAAGAAAAAAGTGGGAAAATGAGAAAAAGCCAAAAATAAGTAAGATGATGGATAAGTGGTAGACAAATAGTTGAAGCATATAGAACACGACAAAAGTTAGAAATATGTATGAAAAAATATGAAGACACTACGTCACAGAAGAAGTGAACACATCACACTTGGATGGACAATGATCAAAAAGAGAAAACCAGGGACTGACAAAGTAAGGTGCATTTATGACAAGGTTTATAAAAGGGGAAAAACATGAAAAGGAAAAAACCTTGTGATTTTGAGAAAATAGGAGTGAAGGAATGAACAAGGTGTGATTGGGTGAGGATTTGTGATGAATCCAGCTTATATTTTCAACAAAATTCAGCCGAGAAAGAACAATGACACCGCCGAAGTTCAGAGGACCCAACCAGTTCGAAAGAAGGACCAAAAGCACTAAAAAACCAATGAAAGAGGCGACCAAGGTGGTATATGTGGATGAGATACCTTCAAAAGAGAGGGAGTGAATTAGCCCGATACTGGTTGAGGTGAAAAACACAGAGGGAGAAGAAGCAAATGTAAAACAAGAAGAAGAAAGTCGAAACCCTAGCACTGAAGGAAACCCTAAAGCAACAAAACCTAGAGCAGAGCACACATAGGGACAACAAAAAGAAGATGGCGAGGAGATAGAATGTAATGAACCTAAGGTAACATATAACCCTAGATAATAAGAACCCCCGGAGGTCGAGGATGATAATGATGCAGATTATGACACAGAGGAGGAAGTACAAATCGAGACAACATATCCATCAAAGAGAAAACCGAGGCCAACCGTAACAGTATCACGCACACAACATAAGGTTTCGTTAACATTGCCCCAAATTCCAGAGTCAGTGATAACTATAGAGGACATAATGGAGTTCCTTCCCAAGCAGAAGTACATAGATCACGATGTCACAGAGGTGTCTAAGTTTCCTGAGATTGCACAGGAAATTTACATGGAGAATACATGGATAAGTTCACTAGGAATTCCAATTTTAGAACCTAAATAGTGGATTATAGGGCTGTACAATTCAGGGATTATGAATTTGTTAGAAATCCCTCACTTTGGAAGGGGGAAGGATGTTAATTCCCGCGTCAAATAATTACTGGCGAGAGTACATGGAGGATTTTTGTGGATGGACAAACCTATCCCGATTGATGTAGACTTAATTGAAAATATTACAGGGCTTCCAACAGATGGAGTGAATCCTGAGAAATATTTAGATGATAAACGAAGGAAAAGACCATTGCATATGAAGTAAAATCTCAATTTGGAACTGACAGGGGAAGCAGAGGCATGATCATCAAGAACATAAATGACCCAGCAACAAGATTCATGACTAAGATGATGGATTATAAGTTATTGAGAAAGTATCACAAGGAAGAGGCACCAACATGAGTAGTAGTAGTAGTCGTGCAGTGCACGAAGGGGACAATACTTAGTTGGGCACCATATTTGCTCAACTTGTTTTTGGAAGATTGTAGAGATGTGCAAGATTCTAGGATGGAGTTCCATTATTATTGGTTGTTGATTTTGATAGCCTTAATGGCATGGGAATAACCAAAATACTCATATTTTTGTGACAAGAGAGGAAGGTGTCATGTAGCAAGGTATATAACCCCATGGAACAAAAAATATCTGAAGCAGAGGAAAGAAAATACTAGCATTTTTGGCATGTATCTTAATGAGATACAAGAAAATATAGTAGAGACATGGAGGATCTCACCTGAAGTGGTGAAGGAGAATGAAGGGATAGAAAAATTCAATGCATATAGACACAACATATGGATACAAGAAAGGAGAGACCCCAAGAAGACATGGTTGAATATGTAGTATTACATCAAAATAGAAGAAGTATAATGGGTAATAGAAGAATGGCTAGATCAGTGGAAGGTAATAGTGGTTTTCAAGAAAGGAAAAAAGGGTAAAGAAAACTAAGAATTTGTCACGTCGTAGAAATCCATTAGTCTAGCAACAAATACCAGGAAAGCATCACAGGGAACTCAACCAATAGAAAGTGTGATGACAATAAAGAAGTAGAGGAAGAAGGAAACAATACCTAGGGCCTTAGTAATAGGAACTGAGCATGCAGAAAGAACAATTTGGGGAGCACAGAAAAAGGATAGCATCCCTATCCAGGAGACGAGAAGTGAAGACATACCAGAGGTAAAGAACACCGCGCAAACAGAGACAACAAAAGAAAGAAAATCAGCGATGCAGATAGGAGAACAATGAAAAAATATAGAGGCACAAAATAAGGCCCCTCAACTCACAATAACTGAGGATGACACAAAATTGGTGGCAGACAAAGTACAAGATTAAGGAGAAGAATCCTTATATATCGTGTAGTCACAAAGAGAAGAACTGATGAAAAATTTGATGGAGGTTAAGGAAGTGTTATAAATCTTACAGATCAAGATAGCACATCAGAGAGGGATAGCGTAACAGGAGCCAATCCATGAAGAAAAAGAGATAGTATGAAAAAAAACAATGGGAAGTGAGAATTTCCAGATTAACCAAGGAATTCTACAAGTGGACAAGGACACAACGCAAAAACAATTGAAGGATATAGAGAAGTTGGACTTGGTGTTGTCCAATATTCCAACCAAGACATTATACAAATTGTAGATAAGCGTCACGAATGAAGTTCAATCAACGACTAGGAAGGATGTGACGAACTTAGAGATGACCAGGGAGGAAAAGAAGATATTAGAGATAGCCCTCAAAGAAGTGCAATTCTAGAGGGACGAATAAAAATGATGCACAAAGAAACTAGAACAAAGGCTTGACGAATTATTTCAAACTATTCCAGACAACACACTAGCAAAGGAGTTAAGCACAGAAGAGAAGATTCAAAAGATAGCGTAGATGATGGAAAGTTACATACCTGACAAAGAAGGCGATATCTAGGACTCCACTAGAGATCAAAGCACAAAGGGAACAACATGATGTAGAATAAAAATAAATTATTGAAGGGGAGATTACCCAAATGGCAGAATTATATAATCGTACAACACATATCTGGAAAACATTGCAGGAAGATGTGAAGATTCAAGAATTAGACCAGAAGGAGGGAAACATAAACATTGAAGTCTAGGATTTGAAGCACAGACAAAAAAATATGGCCATATCATACAGGATGAGGATTTCACAGGAGATGAAGACCCTGCAGGCTGAGATGAAGTCAATCCAGATGGAGGAACAATTAAGGAAGGCTCAGTTGGAGCCATTGCAAGAAGGGACAAGAATGATGATTACCGAGTTGGAAGAAAAAAATGCCAAGATAGAGTAGCTACACTTGGAGAGTGTAGAAGTGTTGAAGGAGCACATAACAACACAGTTGGTGGAAGACATTGAATAAAGGAGAGCACAGAAGAAATCAAAAGTACAAGACTTGACAGGTAGATTTGAGGTGTTGAAGAAGTCAGTGCAGGAGGAAAACATTGCCTGAGTGGCTCTGGACGAGCCATAGGATAGTGTTGGGGGTTTGTTGGAGCAGGATATTTTGGGAGCAAAGTTCAAGGAATAAATTAATAAGGAAGAGCACAAAAAATGAGGCATGTAACTAAGGAATGAACCAAAGAAGCAGCGTGCACCGGGAATCAAGGAAAAGAAATGCAAATTCAAAGGCAGAAGAAGGACAACACGATGAGGAATGGTTGGATCAAGGACTAGCCACATGCAAGAATTTACTATGTGGACAAACCTAATCCACTAGGGTTAGGGTTTTGAGTCTCTATTGTAATGGTTTTTACCCATTTTGGTAGTAGAAATAGGCATTGTAAGATCTGAGGAGATCATCTTATCTTTGGTATGTTTGGAGAGTTTTGAGTCACAGTTACTAGGTTTTGGTCGAGAGTTTTGGAGATGAGTTTATTTTGGATTTGTAACCGAGGGTCATGTCACAAGCTGTGTAACTTGGTGCGATGTTGTTCAACCTCACCAATACTTATATACTGCTGATGTAATGCGTTTAACACAATATTTTGAAGAAGATCAATAAAGAAGCATAGAATGCCAAATATTTGTGGACATAACCCAAGGGGGTTGAACCATGGTAAAATGATGTGTCAATGTGTGGGATTTTTTCCTTTATGTGTTTCTATGCTTTGTAATTTATTTTATGATGAATGAATGTGTAAGTGAATAAATTTGTTAAGGTTAATTTGCAGCACACACTAGATTAGATATGTTATTTCCTGGACAATGAATGTTAAAGGTTAAATCTAAATGATGGTATGGTATATCTGACGAATATTGAAGTATAAGTTTTTAGGTATTCCTAACATACCATGACCATCATCATTTCCATGATTGAAAACATCTGAGTGTTACAAGGAAAATCTCTCTATGGCTAGGGGTAAACTACAACAGACGTAAATGACTACATAAATAAACTCTGATCCCAAGTATGATATATAAACAAATATGCTAACAAGACAACATAAGAGGCCTACCTCGTCCAGACGTTCGATGAAGTCCACCGTTGAGCACTTGACCCAAAGAAATATACTTGCAACTAGTTCTCAACAACCAAGCAACGCAAGCATATGGTGATAATATATAATGTTAGCACATTCAATAACATAATCCATCAACATTCATAACAAATACACCCATGGAATAACAATTCAAATATTTGTGAGATATTAATTGGACGAGAAAATAGTATTTCTATTAAGATATAATCATCAGAAGTGAATGAGTTACAAACTTCTGTGTCGGCACGGTTCAGAACAGAGAAACTAAGTTCCTTCCAGTTGGGCCTCCGCCACTTCAATCCTCCATCAAAGGCAAGCTCATATAAGAGAGATAATGAAGTTATCAATCAATAAGGGAATATCTTGGGGGCTAAACAATGTGTTCATACTTAAAGGACAAAGGGATGCAGACTCAATGTGAAGTGAATAATTTCTCCAGAGTATCTTTTCTCTCAAAGTTGAATTCTTTCTCGTCTTTTAAATTTCTCAGATTTGGCCCATTTATAGCCTTGAAGTGGATCTGAAGGGACGAGTCGAAACATTTCTAGTATATGGAAGGCCAAGGATCATTGATCTCGTGACGTGACATGGAAACCCGACACCATTTTTTAATTTTGGGCACATTTCCCAATGTACACCGGCTATAGTGGTGCAACCTACATATACGCATGATGTAATATAGGCAGGGCACATATATGTGGAACAATCGTGTTTTTAGCTTTGGGATTTGCAAAAAAGGACTTCAAGTCTGCATAGGGAAATGGAAAAAGGCCCTCTATGCAAGATTGCATGGGGTGAGGTAAATCTTACTCTAACAGATGCCCCCTAATGTGTGAGGTCAGAGGAGTAGCTGCGATGGCTGAAATACATTATAAGACCCAGAAGTGGAGTAATGGGGACCTAGCTGGAAGAAATAGTTGCTCATTACAATTTGTACTGACTTTGCACACATGGATTCCAATTTGATTTACACTGCAGATCCATGTGAAAATATACCAAACAACTGTCCATGGCCATGAATAGGAAAATACAAGTGTGGTTACATTCCAAAGGATATCATAGTCATGAACAAGGCCCAATAAAACTAGTCTCAAAATAAATCTGAAGATATTTGTATACAATAGAGTACAATCTATTCTCCCATGATCACTGAAGTCACACAAATACTATTCCAATGAAAAGGTAGCAACAACTCAGGAAAACCGTGAATATAAACCGATGTCGTCAAGTCTTTTACACAATCCGCCTAAGGTGCAAGTCTACATCATGTGAATAAAGGAGTTGAGGTCGAACACAATAAGACTTTGTTTGATTACCGATCATTGAGATATACCATTAACAAACGCGAGACAACCTATCAATGATGAAAGTAGGTATCAAGGCACCGAGTACATTATTACAAGTGTGAATAAAGGAGTCGGGGTCAAACACTTGAATAATCCAACGATCAGGAGACATTGATGTATTCCCAACTTTCGATGGCGAGAGAAATTGCCACTAATGATTGCAAGCATCTAGGTACTCATAGGACTCTAAGTCTCGTTTCCAAAATAGATGAGATGAAGTCGATGGAAGGAGACCCACTGAAAGGAGAGAATTAAGGAATCTCTCATCATTTAACACGAGGTACAAAGCAAGAGCTTGATGATTTGGAGGAAATTAGATGAAGAACATGTTCACAAACCAATGATCATGTGCGTATTTCACGTGTGCCAGGTGCAAGCAGTACATGAAAAATACCCTCTAAATAGAAGCCAATGATGAAAACTACTGACAAAGTAGAGGAAACCACCAATAAGGCTAATGGAATCCAATACACTGCACAAATCCCAATGTGTGAATATATGTCTTTTCGTCGAACAAAAGGGAAACCACCCAGTCAAAGACCAATGATGAAATGTCTACTGTTGGGTTAAAGGTTACCTACCCATGAGAAAAGTAGGACCAGGGTGCGCAATAGGACTACAACTTCATGTGATTCTGAGACAAATTGAGGGTATGAACGACATGCAAATTCAAGACTTCTGAGGAATGGCTGACACAAGTTGATAAACATCCTTTGAACGAGAGCATGAGACATATGGAAGGCTCTGGTAGCATAGATTCAATGATGAAACCATGAGATGTAGGAGGCATCAATCAAATTATCCATAGGAACTGGAAGAGTAAGCATTTGGGGGAGTAAACTCTCTGTAACGAGCTCAATTTCCTAAGGTCATTCTAAACCCAAAATTATGATGACAAGTGGAATAAAAATTTTTGTTTTATGTTCAAAGGCGACACGACTGCTGCCAATATAAGATAATACTCCCTTCCCACCCACATTTTTCTTTTCATAGTGAAATGAATGTTATGATATAGAGGAGGGAATGAGTGTCACAAGTAAGAAAAACTATTTCCAGCAGTGGAACATACCTATGCTCAATGCAAGGAGTTACATGTGGTAGATGGACACTTGGAGGAATGTTCCCTCCTGGGTATGGGGTGTCAAGTTGCGAAGGATATAAACAAGGCTCTGCTTGGTTGAGGATGAAAAAATGCTGAGGAAAATGGTTTATAATGTAAATCAAGAACCGAAAATAGGCTCAATACTGCAAGAAAGAGAATGAGTTGCAATCACAACTTAACACCAAAAAATGTCCTTTTTCGTAATCTTAGTCTACTTGGTTTGAAAAAGGGATAAACTTGTACCAAATAGACGTTCCTTCAAATCCAATTTACGAGTGTGAAAGAGACAAATCCACTCGATAATATTTTCGATTTTTGAAAATGAGTCGGAAAAGAGCTTAAATCAAACTCGCAACCTTTCAAGTCCAATTTAACGAGTGTGAAAGGGACAAATTCATTCGACAATCTTTTCACTTTTTTAGATGAGTCGGAAAAGAGCTTAAATCAGAATCGTTGAGAGGTTTCTAGGAGGAATGTCATGGGGGAGTCCAAGGCTCCCGTGATGGACTTCTGTGAAAGGTAAACATCTTACGAATAACTGACACAATCTTGGGAAAACCCAAATCTCTCCAAGTCGAGGATGATAAAGTGCGAGTGAAGGTTACCTTCTCCATGATATATTAGATAGTTTATCTTACTTGAAAGGACATAGGAGGAGGTATTGGATACCCTACAATACCATCCCAGTCAAAGGGAACCTCTCCAATACTTGGAGGGAGAGCACTCGGGGAGAGTAAAACTCTCTCTTGTTCAGAAGGTGTAGTACTGAGAATGCTAATGACATGGTATAGAAGGTATAGAACTAGAACTAGAAAAGTGGGATCGATTGAAAATTTCATCAGTGCGACCACTTCTTCAACCATTGGGTTAATAGGATGTGAGACAACAAGGTCAAGAGACGCATCATCCCCAAAAATAGGAGTGGTGTCTGTCGAATATTGCATTGACATGATTGCTGGTTGAACAGGATGTGAGACAACAAAGCCAAGAGACACATCACCCTAAAATATGGGGGTGTGGTCAGGCAAGGATGGCATTGACATGAATTATGTGTCAATCAAAGGAGAAAAAGAGTGTGGGGAAACCAAAGAATCCTCATAACCCGAAGGGCCCCCAGGTGAGAACCACGCTTCGGGTATCCCAGTAGTAGTAGGACACAAATGAGTAAGGTGATTTCCTTCGCAAGTCCTACAAAGGAATTTAGGCTTATGTCTGACATGTCTAGGCTTCTTAATTGTATGAATTCCCCCATCGTCATTTACAATGTGACATTCTCTCAGCGTGACTGGAAGAGGTTGGAGGTTCATCTCCCACATGATGTACAGAGGTTGGAGATGTGATATCGATATGACTCATGGCGACTAGAGTGATGCCCCCAACATGACTAGCAGGGGTTGGTTGCGGGTATTCAACATGAATTTCAGAGGTTGTTGACCAATATCCAACATGAATAGCAGTGATTGGTCATGGATCTCCAGTATGACTGGCAGTGACTGGACTAGCGACGGTGGTGAGTTGTGTCATTTGAGACCAAGGTCCTGGGAAAGATTGGTTTTGAGACATTGTAGGCTAGGAAGGGTCTTGGTTTACACCTTGTCCTTGTCCGTAAAATTAGTATCCTCAGCCTAATTGATCCATAGAGGTTTGTAGGAGAAT
>SNQJ01S0031353.1:46432-104900 GCA_010110895.2 Picea sitchensis
GTATGTGTGTGATTGTTTATTTCTTACTGCTCATTATTGGATAATAATTCTACATTGATATAACATTTGAATAAAAAGGATTATAATTACGCTATTACTGATTCACCCCCCCTCTCAGTAATCCAACACCAACCCCTCATATGCATGCTATTATGATTGAAAATCCCTTAGAACGAATCATTAGGTGACAAATTAGACAACTCAAATTACAAAGTCATTGTAACTGAAATAGATGCTATAGTACACCAAGTATTGATAATAATTTTTTTAAAACAAATAACAAAAGGTTTGTGCACCTACTTACCCAAGGTTGAAATGCAACTCAAATTCCTAAAATATGGTGAAAGACCATTTCTATGTGATTATGTATTAAAAGAGAGAAGTAATGGAATTGAATTAATTATATAATGGATTAAAAGTAGAGGAGATGATCATTTTAATATAATTCTCATTATGACACCTCTCCACTAACATCGTCGTAAGTCTTTAAATATATTTAGTTTATTATGATACCAATATTCGATTTTTTTTTTTTGAGAACCAAGACAAATCTTTTGTGATTGTTACGAACAAAATATCACCAGTGGAATGACAATATCTCCCTATGATCTACCTACTCATCCTAGACAAATGGTGGGATAAAATTCTAATGGTTTCCTCTAGATTCAAGTAAATTCATTTCCTTTTAACCAAGAAGGGTGATGAACATACCTTTAAACCGATGGTTTTCCTTGTGTGTCCGTCTGATGCGGCTCTTGAGATCTAGCTCCTGTGATCCACTTCCTGCAAACAAGGAGACAAAAAACTACCAATCTACTCTTCTTATAGTTTTAGGAAATTCAAATCCACTAGATCTATCCTGATCTATTCATTATGGGACCATATCTAAATATTTGTAAATGGAAAAAAAATATTCATGGAGAAAACCAATGATCTATTAATTCAAATAAAATAAGTACATCAATGCAATTACCTCAAGGTGTGTATGCACTCCTTTTGAATTTCTCCTTTATCCTCCTTAACTTATTCAACCAAGTTAGGAAACTTGACTGCAACTAATGTATAATGGAGAAGCACCTCTTAATTTTGGCAGTATATATCTGTTAATGATTCTTCCTCCTTCATTCTCAAGATTTTCCTTCTTTATATAGACTATTGGAAGAAGTTTGGGAGAGCTTCTAGATCTTCTAGAGATCAATGGAGAATCTAATGATGTGAGTTCCAAGGCTCATGCCATGAATAACTAACTCATCCCTCATTTTCCTCTTTGAAACTCCATGAATCTATAAGGTTACTGAGGGTGTCGCAGGTTGCACTATAGATGACTAGCAACATGTCGCTTGTTTTCCATGTATGACCAGTGATACCCTTCAAAACGGACTGAATCTTGAGTTGAAGGTTGTGTCAACTATCATCTTTTGATATGTTTCTCCTAACAATGTAGGGTGGCAATTAAGGTATAACAAATGACCCCTAATGTGTGAGTTCAAGAAAGGAATGGATGGCCAAAACACATAATTACAATGAAATAGTATCAATGTGAGGCAACACAAGGAGAGATAAAATGGGTATGGAGGTTAAAGAGTACTTGAAATAAAACACCAAGGATAAATACATGTATAGATAATCCCCAAGGTAGACATTCCCAGACTCTAAAAAGTATCAAAGCATGGATGTTAAAACAATACACTGCGGATCCATGAAAATAAATGCAAGACCATGGCCATGAAAGAACACATGGTGGATCCATGTCATAAGTAAGATCATAACCACGATAAAATACAATGTGGATTTAAGTCACAACATATACATAACGAAGACAATGAACACTGAGGAGAGCACCCCTGAAGTCTTCAAAGTACTCATATATAAGTGATATACTCCATCGTAACTTGGAAGGGGTGTTGTGAAGGACTGAGGTGTCCCTAAATCCAATGTATTTGTCCCAAACCTCGATGGTACGATTCTACAACATGTGAATGGATGAGATGATTTTGAGCGTGGTAGAAACCTTTTGATTATTGGTCATTGATGTATACCATTAACAGACGTGAGGGGACCCACCAATGGTGAAAATGGACCCCAAGGTACCTAATACAATATAGTGAGTGTGAATAGAGGATCCGATGTCGAACACCTGTATAATCGGTTGATAATGGGTCAGTTATGTAAAACCACTTTTTATCGTGAGGAGGCATGCCACTGTGGATTTCAAGCTCCAAGGTACTAGTTCATTTCTAGATCATCCTCCTAGATAATGTATTGAAGTCGATAGGAAGAGAACTGTTGAAGCAGATCCTTAATGTATCCCCCATCAATCGACACAAAACACACAAAGAGAGATGATGCGAAGAGATAGAATCACCAAGTACAAGTGACACAGGGATGGCCAACTCAAAAAGTCAAAAAAACATCAGATGGTCGACTTAGGCTTAAACTTCCCTTGAACATATAACACGACACAATGGTGACTTGGTAGCAAGATTCAAGAGCTAGACGAATATAGCACAACAAGGGAGAAGGTATTGAAGAAATCTCCATGATGAGTGGAAGAGTAACCATCTGGAGGAGTATCTGTGACTCATATTGTTAGAACGACTTCTAGGAAAGATAAAACCCAACTGTAATACGATGACTCAAACATGTTCCATATTCAAGGGAGACTCGACTAATGCTGCCATTTTGGAAATAGATCAATGGTAAAAAAAAACCACTCTTCTTTTTGTGTTTTTAGTGTCTCCTTCATGGTTTAACGAGTGTAAAAGAGAGATAAAGTATGCTCGGTAGTGTATTTTTCGTTCAATTTTAACAAGCCCCAAAAATAGGTAAAAGTTTAATCGAAAAGGTGTCTTTTTACGAGTCCAAAAAAGAGTTAAAAGTTTACATGGAAAAGTGTCCTTTTCATTATTTAGTGAGAACAAAAAAGAGCTGAAAGTGAGCTCATCAAGTGCCTTTTTCATGGTTTAAAGAGCATGAAAAAGGTATCAAAGTTAGCTCATTTAGAGAGAATGAGTGGCTTAACAACATGCTCATGTGTTCCAAGTGCATGGATTTGACCTAGGAAAAATGAATGAAAATGGTACCAACAAGTGAGACCCACTCTTAGTAGTTGTTCTCTCCATGGGTATTTGGATGCAAAACGACGACCAAATAATGCAAGAGGCGGATGGTCAAGTGCTACTGAAATAGCGGTAAGCAGGATCCAGTGGGAAAACAACAACATAGTGGTAGGATGCATGACACAAGCAATAAATGCATAAGCGACCATAAAGAAAAATACAAATTTGGGAATCCCCTTGAGATATGGCCAAAATATAGATGAAGAGAGGAAAGTGAGGATCAATTTCAAGTCATGGTGGGGCTACAGGAGGGTTCCTAGGCCTATGAGAAATCAGAACATGGGCACCAAATGGTAGTCGAGCGGCTAACTAGGGCACCCATGGAGGGTATGCACTATTGTACAAGTTACACCGTGAAAACATGGAGTGGATAATGTTGCAACCTGACGAGATCGAAACTAAGGCATTGTGGTGACAAAAGGGACAATTAATAATGCAAGGTGATATCATAGGGAAAAACCTATCTCTATATTCCGACTAAGGAAAAATGTACCTCAAGTTCAGTGGAATTCATCATCTTTGTAAAAACGTTCCCATAATCCTGTCAACATTGCATGTAAACTAGATTTTGGGGTCAAAACGCATAGTGAAATCTAAAAAAAATATGGATTTTTTGGATATGATATATGCAAAACAAAAACACTCACACCACACATCTATGTACAAGGCACTACACATTCTAATAATTCAGGCGAATTAGAGCCCATTGCTAGGCTCCAACCAAGGATCATTTTCATAATCAATGAAATCATGGGTTGTTTTTTGCATCATAGGGCACACCATGCCAGGGCCATGCTACATAGTAACAATTTTTTGCAAATAAAGGAACTTCTCATGAGTAGTTTTGTAAGCTAGAATAATTCCTTGATGTTTCCCATCAAGACGTAAAGGAGGTACGAAACATGAATATTTGATGGAAGGGGAAGCAGAGAATTTTGTGGCAACTTTTGAAAAAGATAACCAAGGTAGAAAGGGGTCAAGGCTGGGGGTTTCACTATATGCTCCAACAAATGCCCCCAGTCCTAGATCAAGACTCACCGTGCTAACTCTCATGGGTTTTAAATAAGGGAGGATGTATTTTTGGTTTTTCTCATCCTCCCCGTGCTTATCTATGGAAGCCATGACTTCCAGGATGGTCTCTTATGAAGGAAACTCAATATCTAGGAAATCATGTGAACAAGAAGAGTCAACAACCCACTTAGGCAAAGTAGATAGATCACACTCCTTATGAGGATGGAGTTTCTGACTAGTATCAATGGATGTTGATGGGATTGTCGGATCGATAATATTGACCACGGTGAGCGACATGTGAACTCCATAATATTCAACGTCCTTGGGACGAGGTACCACCCAAGGATCAAAAGACTCGAGGGATTCACTAGTAAATGAAGAAATCATATTGATAGGAGAAATGTTCATAGTAGGAGGTGGGGGGGGAAGAGGGAATGTTCCCGTGAGCGAAGAGTCATTGAACATCCCCGCACCAACACTCATGTAGGACTTCTGGGCATCATCGAGAAAGGGAACATTAGAGCCTGCATTGGATCCAAGGTCCAGGGTACAAAACACAGGTTGATCAATTGTGACTATTTTCACTTGTTGAGGGAAGCGTAAGACCTTAATGACGGACGAGACAACTAAAATAATCTCATAGAACCAAGTCACCCGAGTAACAAATTGTACTCAAGAGATGCGTTAACTACCTCCAAAGAAACATAGACAATCTTACCACCTAAATCAATGGGAAATGTGGTGGTAATCCCATTTTTAGGGACCTAACCTACCTAACCCATATTGTAGATAGAATAATATATTTTCCATGTAATAGAGGCCGATATTAATAAGGCCTAGTAATAAGGAAGAATAAGTCAAATGTAAGAAGACCTAATAGAATCTTCTGCTTCTAGAAAGATATTCCTCTAGATTGTTATTTTGGTAGATAGATTTAGTATAAATAGGAGTCAAGGGCATGGGAAGTCTTTGTCTTGAGAATGATTGTAATAGAGCACTGCTCTATTGGAGGTTTCCCCTTTGAAGAGGTAAGTGATCATCGTTTCCTATCAATAGAAGTATTATTTTTGTGTTGTGTTTCCTTTTATTTTGTTGTTTCGTTGTTATTCTTTGCAATATTTCTATTTTCTGCTATTATAATAGATCTTGTACCTAACAAGTTGTATCATAGCACTTTCCTTGGTAGGAATTGTGGGTTATTCTTTTCCAGCCTAGAGACATGTTACAACGTCTTAAAACTACAGTGATCTGTCATTCAACGCATAAATCCATGGTTGGGGAAGCATACATGCACGAAATACAGAAGGTTTTTAAGCTCACATTGTTGGACACCCTTATAACCCTCGTTGGTACCCCTTCGAGTGGTAACACATTCGACAGCACGTGTATACAAACTGACCTAGGTATATTGAAACCATCCATAGATCAATCGATCGACTACTTGATTTTTATAGTGCCACTGAGAACAACACTCGGGAATATACTCTCTAATACCTAGGTAATCAGGTTGTATGACTAAGGGTACAGTCTAACCTCCTTAGTTGGTGCCCTGAGATATTGGGATGAGCACTATTGTTGGACGTATATCAGAGAGCTATAGCACATGGAAAACCCTTGTCTTTAAGAACCATGAAAACCCTAATATATGGGACATAAACATAACAAACAAGATCTATTGTTGTGCAACCTTTCTTCATGCATTCTAGTTGCGAAATTACTACACATTTTTTCCTGTTAAGAATTTGGGCATTTCGACATCGTAGTATTATTCAAATCAAAGTATAACTTCGCAGGAGTAAGAAAAACAAATGATTCTAGGGCCTTACCTCACCCTTATTTGCGACCTATCCCATTGGAGTCCTCTTTTCGTCTTGATCGTAGTAATACCTATCATTTTTCATCCTTTTTTTTCTTTGTGGTCTTGACCCCCTTATTTGGGCCTACCCCATTGGATTCCCATTTTCGCACTAATCATTGTGATACCCTTCAATCGTAACCCCTTTTTTTTGTGGACCCACCCACCCCTTTATTGTTCCCCCCTTTCATCATGACCCACACCCACAACCAAGACCTTGAATCATGCCTCAATGCCTTGTCATCTGATTTCTCCACAACCCAGAAGGAAGTGCGACAAATCAATGCCAATATTACCACCTTCAATTCCAACATGCATTCCACTATAGATTCCAAAATGGAAAACCTGAAATAGGACACGACGAAGGACCTCTCTTCCCACATGGAACACCAACTTGAATCCTTTACTATCCAACCCTTCGACAAAATGAATATTCCTAGAGACCTTACCTCATTTGACCAACCGTTGCATCTCAAAGGTGATACTTCCTCCAATTCCTAGAATTTTCAGTCCCATCAATTTCAACGTGACTTGTGCCTTCCTAGAGTGGATGTGAACTAATTTTATGGCTTAGACCCCATGGGATGGGTCACCCAAATGGAACACTAATTATATTTTCATGGAATTACTAATGAGTTGTCCAAACTCCGTTATGGTGTTCTCCATTTGGATCCTGAACGTTGGCAATGGTGGAAATGGAATAAAAAGTGACACAAAGGGTATGTGTCTTGGACATAGTTTGTTGCAGAGCTCTATGATCACTTTTACATCGACACCCATCATTCAGGTTGTTTTACCAAGTTGAATAAAACTGACCCAGTGGAAGAGTTTATAGCTTCCTTTAAGCAATTGGATTTTAGAACGAAGGGAATGACAGATGCTTTTTCAGGGAACGCTTTATTAGTGGCCTCAAGGATGAAATACATGCTCATGTCCTCATGGCTTGCCTCTAGACTTGTTTGGAAGCTACAAAATGGGCCAAGGAAGCACAACAAGTCGTCTCATCCCAAACCAGAAAAACACCCTTTATTCCTCACCCTAAAGACACCCTTCCTGCCCCTCCTTCCACTCCCGTCAAGATCCATAAATTGACTCGGGATAAAATGGTTGAACACCAACTTAAGGTTCTTTGTTACAGTTGTGATGAAAAGTATTTTTTGGGGCACAAGTGTAAGGAACATAATATTTTTATGGCTATGTTTGAGGATGTTTTTGAAGAAGAGGAAGATGTTTCTCATGTACCTGAGCTACCCCCACCAAATGATCTTAATCATCCCTATGATCCACTAGAAGTTGAGCAACTAATTTCTCTGAATGCACTCACATGTTTCTCTTCTCCCCAAACCCTCAAGTTAATTGGCTACATTAAGAACCGAAAAGTCATCATTCTAGTTGAGAGTGGAAGCACCCATAATTTTACTCATCGCTGCATTTACCAAGAAGTCAATTTCTATATCCTTCCAGTTAATAATTTCCAAATCATGATTTCCAATGGGGGTTCCATGAAATGTGGAGAGCGTTGTGAAAATGTGTGCCTCCAAATTGGTCAGTACCACATGAAATATAATATGTTTCCTATTGACATTGACAGTTGTGACATTGTGATTGGTGTGGAATGGATATGCACTCTTGGCCCTATCACCATGGATTTCCAAAAATTAACCATGCAATTCTAGCAAGAGGGCCACCAACACCAATTCCAAGGCATCACTGCAGGGTCACCAGAGATCATCAATTCCCACCAAATGGAAAATATCCTTAGAAAAGGTCATTCTGGAATTATTTCCCAACTTCATTCCATTCAGGATGTTGAGACACCCTCTATACATCCCAACCTCCAATTTATACCCTCCCAACACTAAACTATTTTTCAAACCCCATAGGGACTTCCCCCTTCTCCATGTGTCCATGATCATTCCATTCCTCTAGTTTCGGGCAATCTTCCTCCAAATTTTCACCTTTATCGTCATCCCTTCACCTAGAAGAATGAAAATGAGAAGATTTTTCAAGAATTTCTAGAAGCCCATGTCATCTGTCCCAGTACCAGTCCCCATTCTTTTCCAGTAGTCATGGTACTCATGAAATAAGGTACTTGATACACGTGTCCTGATTTTAGAGCTCTCAACAGACTCACCCTCAAAGACAAATTTCCCATTCCTGTCATTGATGACCTTTTGGATGAATTAAGTGGTCCTTAGTTTTTTACCAAACTTGATCTCTGGTATGGCTACCACCATATCTGTATGAAAGAAGATTACATTCCCAAGACTGCATTCAAAACTCATGAGGGTCACTATGAGTTCTTGGTTATGCTATTTGGCCTCTATAATGCTCACTCCACTTCACATAGTATCATGAATCATTTATTTTGTCCTTTCTTCCATCATTTTTTCTTGGTTTTCTTTGATGATATTCTCATCTATAGAAAAACTTGGAAAGCCCATCTTGCCCATGTGGATAAATTTTACCAACTACTGTCTTAGCACAAATTTTTTCTTAAGTAGTCTGAATGTTCTTTTGGAGCCTTTGAAGTTGAGTACCTGAGACATATTTTCTTCAAGGACGGTGTCAAGGTGGATCCAAAGAAAATTGAAGCTATGCAAGATTGGACGCACCTGAAAACTATTAAAAGTCTACGTGGTTTCCTGGATTTGATGAGATATTATTGCAAATTTGTTAAGAATCATGGAAAAATTGCAGCTCCCCTCACAGTTCTCCTTAAAAAGAAATATTTTAGTTGGATGACCATTCCTTCCAATCTTTGAAAGTGGATATGTGCACTACTCTGGTTCTGGCTCTCCCTGACTTCAACAAGATCATTGTACTAGAGTGTGATGCCTCAGGGAAAGGAATTGGGGATGTCCTCATGCAAGATGGTTGACCTTTCAATTTCATCAACAAATTTTTTTCCGAGCGCCATTTGGGCCAACCCACCTATAAAAAGGAAATGTTGGCTATTCTACACATTGTGGATCTCTGGCATCCTTATCTCTTGGGGAAACACTTCCAAATAAAAATTGTTCATCAAAGCCTCAAGTATTTTTTGGAACTAAGAATTTCTTCACCATAACAACAAAAACGGGTAACCAAGTTGTTTGGATATGATCATGATATCATCTATAAAAAAAGGAAAAGAAAATGTGGTGGTTGATGCCCTTTCCAGGAAATATTAAGAAGACGGATCCCTTTTTTCCCTCTCTTTCATTGTTGCGGAATTGCTTCAGTAGGTTTGCCAGGAATGGTTGCAAGATCCCAAACTTTCAAGACTGATCCAAACACTACAATAGGATCCACAAGATTCTATAGGGTACTTGTGGCACCAACATGATCTTCGTGATAAAGGTCACATGTATTTAAGAAAACAATCGAACCTTAAATCCACCGTGCTCTTTCGGTTTCATGCTTCACCTACAACTAGGAATTCTGGTTTTACCAAAACCTATGAACGGGTCAAACATTTTTTTTGGGGGGATGGTATGAAATAGGACATTCACACCTTTATGGATGAATGCGATACCTATCAATGCAATAAGGGAGAGACAATAAAATCTCCAGGAACACTCTAACTTTTGTCAATCCAACCTACTATTTGGAAAAATATTTCTATGGAATTCATTGTTGGCTTACGTAAATCAGGCAATAAGTCAGTCATCATGGTAGTAGTGGATCATATTTCCAAATATTCTCATTTATGTTCTCTTCAAAACCCATTCATAGCATCCACCGTGGCTCAATTTGTTTTATGGATAATATATTCAAACTCCATGGAATGCCTCATTCTATTGTTTATGACCATGATCCAACTTTCACCAGGACTTTCTGGAAATAATTGTTCCAACTCCAGGGAACCCAATTGCATATCAACACAACATATAATCATTAGAATGATGGACAAACTGAAGTAGCCAACAATTGTTTGGAAACATATTTGAGGTGTTTTGCATCTGACAAACAAAATCAGTGGGTTTAGTGGTTACCCCTTACTAAATTGTGGTACAACACTTCTTACCACACCGCTACTCACACGAATCCCTTTGAAGAAGTCTATATACAAACGCCACCTTCAATTTTATCAAGCATTCTCGATGTCTCCAAGGTTCAGCAGGTGGATCAAACTCTTACAGTCCGCATGGCCATCCTCTGTACTCTCAAAAACATTTGGTCATGGATCAGAATCGCATGAAACAACAAGAATATCATGGCCATTCTAAACATGAATTTGTTGAAGGGGATCAAGTGTTTATTTGTCTGCAACCTTATAAGCATAATTCACTCAAAGCCCAATGCTTTCATAAAATCACCCCCAAATTCTATGGTCCTTAATATATTCTCAAGAGAGTGGGGCACATGGCCTACCAATTATATTTTCCTAGTCACTCTAAGATCCACCCTATTTTTCATGTTTCCTACTTAAAGAAAGTTCTAGACACTAGGTGATATACTCAGACTAGCCTACCTAAGTTGGATGAAGAAGGTTCCATATTGTTGAAGCCACAAGTAGTCTTGGAACAACGCAAGTGTCGTCTTTGCCAACGCACTATCAAGGAAGTTTTGGTTCAATGGAAGGACACACAGCCAGAAGATGCCATCTGTGAGCCGACTACCATTTTGCAACAATTTCCTCATCTCAAGCCTTGAGGACAAGGTTGGTTTTAAGGGGAGGGAATTTTAGGGACCTAACCTCCCTAACCCATCATGTAGGTAGAATAATACAATTTCCATGTAATAAAGGACAATATTAATAATACCTAGTAATAAGGAAGAATAAGTCAAATTTAAGAAGACCTAATAGAAGCTTCCACTTTTAGAAAGATATTCCTCTAGATTGTTCTTTTGGTAGACAGATTTAGTATAAATAGGATTTGAGGGCATGATAAGTCTTTTTATTAAGAATTATTGTAATAGAGCATTGCTCTGCTGGAGTTTCCCCCCTCAAAGAGGCAAGTCAAAATTGTTTCCTATCAATAAAAGTATTATTTTGGTTTTGTGGTTCCTTATATTTTGTTGTTCCGCTGTTATTCTCTGCAGTATTTATGTTTTCTTCTATTATAATAGATATAGTGCCTAAAACCCATGGGGATGGAAAATATGTCCGTTGAATGATTTCAACATGGTTGCAGACGTATCGAGATTCAAAGAGCAAAGGGATTTCCAACATGTTATAAACACAATGCAAGTCGAGGATCCTTCATCAATCACATTGCGAAGGAATTTTTTCCTCATCATTATCAATTTGATATGGGAATTTATTTTATGGGAAATACGATGATGAACCTGATCGAAATCAAAGGTAATCAAGCTCGAATCTAATGGATAAACCCCACCTATCACAAACAAAAAAGGTTTTTCACTGCACAAGGAAACTTTGGAGGACTTTGAGTGCAGACATGGCACATTGTGCCTAGGCCAAGTATTCCACTATATTGTAGTTGTGGTAAGCCTTTGTATTAGGATTGTGTGTCATTCATTAAATAATTCTCTTCAGGGGATGAAGTGGTGTGTTAAAGTATGGATTCTTAATATGAGGAGGGCCACCAAGATGGGAAGAATATGTTGGCTCTTGTTCAACAAGAGTAGGCTTGGAATTGTCATAAATGTTTGCTCGAGTTTGAATATTGGTTGTCTGGTCACACATAAAAAAATTAGCATTCAAGGATGGCCCCTAATGTTGAGGGGAACCTTCTATGATCCATTGTGGAGGGGAAGGATTTGTCACAACCATGTGTTGAGGTTTAGGGAGGAAAGTATAAGTTAAGACAACAGGTTGATGGGGGGCCTTTTGTTGTGCCAAATAACGATGGATCTCATCCTTTCAAGGACATTGGTGAGTAAGGTGGTCCTCCCAAAAATCATGCAGGGGAACCAAATCTTCTTTCTCTTCTTCATTCCCCCCCTCACACTGGTGATGTTTTTGGGTGGGAGCAGTCCCTTGCTCAATATTGGAATTTTACTTTTTTTCCTCTTCTTTTTTTGTCCAGGTTGTTGAGGATTGTTTGGTTGTTTGGATTGCACCAAATTCACCTCGGAGGTATGATTGGGGACCTAAGTAGTTTGAGAATTAAGAACAATATTCAAAGGGTATGATGAAATAGACATGTGACCCACCTGGTTGGAAAACTATCCCATAGAGGTATAGGATACAGAACCAACCACACCATCGGAATGGAGTCCTGGGTTCAGTTTTCATGGATCCGTCGACGATTGAGGAACATGCATAATGATATCATAGAGAGTGCTCAACTAAGAATAAATCAAATCTAAGTGTTGGGTACACATGATGGACTTATCTTTGGTATCTACCCATGCCATAGTAACATCCTTGGCAATGGGTGGTAAGAAGGATTTTGTGAACCACTCCATCAGGAGATGGTCCAAAATTTGGGTCTTGATCATCCTATGTCTTTTTCTCCACTCATGTATATGATCATAAATGTGAGTGGAGGTGTCTTGGTGTAGTGATATCAAGATCTTTGTTCCTATATCATACCTAAGTGGCAATTGGTAATTCGTTAGAAACACCATCACAAAGTCGTTAAAACTATTGAAGGAAGCACCTTTTAATTCAATATTCCATTTGGAGGCACTTCTGGTTAGGTATCTATAGAAAATAAGAAACCTTACACTATCATCCATTAAGGAATTGTATGAGCACCAAAAATGATATGTCATTATGCACGTGAAGGGGTCTTCTCTCGACTTTCCATTGAATTTGAGAATGTCTTATGGGAGCTTAGCAGGCATGATTGAGCAAGAAATATTGACCATGAAGGGTTATGGGGTGGACTACATGTGGGTGGTGAAAGAATGCAGGACTGGTAGTGGGCAGAGTGAGTGGAGAAGAACTGAAAGTGACAAAGTGCTAGAGTAGAGAATGAAACAAAAAGTAGCAATGACAAAAGGTTTGTTGTTTCTAAGGTTGTTGTTATTATGGTGATCAATTGTTTTTCATTCAGTGGGTTCACTCTGATTTGTCTCAGTTGAGAGATGAGTCTTGCTATGTTTTATAAGAGTCTATTTGTGAGTCTAGTTTTGTAGTACATGCAGAGTTTAAGATAAATTGCATGGAACCTTGTAATGAAGAGATGTGAGAATGTATGTGAGAACACAATTTTGTTTATGATAAATGCTAAGTCTTTTGGTCCATGTACGTGACTGATTCAATGAATAAAATAAAATTGTAGTTATTCCTTTTATTTACTGTGTTGATTATGTGTCCAGTGAATTTGCGTGTTGATGTTACATGTTAATCTTTACGTATTGCAATGGATTGGACATATGTCAGCCTGAATAGATTCCTTTTGTAATTTAACCCTTCATCACTGACACAAGACCAAATGATCTTTGTGATTATCATGGTGTCTCGGGCGATACCTTCTTCAATATTTGGCTGAGGATTGATATGTTGATTCCTTAGGGTTTTTGTTGGTCAACTATGGATAAAACCTAGGTCATCAACTCCAAATCATTAATAAGTATGCTCACAAGCGAGCCAACATATTTGTGAGAAGCAAGGATAATCATTGTGTATATTCAAAGGAAGAAGGTGGATGTTTTATACATATATCATTATATGTCAATCATATGTTGTTGGTCAGAAACATGGATGCAATAAAGGAGGTGAAGAAGCAACTATCCTCCAAGTTCAACGTGAAGGATATTAGTGTAGTGAACTTTGTTCTAGGAATGGAGATCAAGAGAGATAAGTTAGCTAGAAATATTTGGTTGAACCAAATGAAGTACATTGAAACAATATTGAAGCATTTCAACATGAAAGATTGCAAACCAGTCAAGATGTCAATTTCTGTGGGAGAAAGTCTAACTACTTAATAATGTCCAAATACATAGGAAGAAATAGAGGACATGGAATGTATTCCCTATGCAAGTGTTATTGGTATTTTGATGTATGCAATGGCCTACACTCGACCAGATATTACTCATGTAGTGAGTGTATTGAGTAGATATGTGTTGACACCTAGGAAAGAGCATTGGAAAACTATCAAGAAAGTGTTCAGGTATTTGTGTGGAACAAAATACTATGCTATATGCTACTAAGGAAAACCTAATGTTGATAGATAAATATAAGTGCATGGCTTTATCAACGCTGATTGGGATGGATATTTGGATCGACAAAGGTCGACCAATGGATATGTGTTCATTATGTTCAGTGGAAAAATTAACTAGATGAGTAAGCGACAAGTGGTCGTAGTCTTTTCAACAACAGAATTTGAATACATGGAAGCCACTCATGGAAGCAAAGAAGAAATATGGATGCATTGACTATGTTTAGGGATTGGGTTTGAGAAGAGAGCTATGAAGATAATTTGCGACAGTAAAATACAAATATTTCTGGCAAAGAACGTAGCATACCATTCCAGGACGAAGCATATAGATGTACAATATCATTTCATGAGAGGTGTAAAGGAACAAGTTGTTGTTGGAGAAAGTAGACACATTGGAAAACATAGTAGACACTTTGACCAAGTCTGTGAGTGCTATGAAATTTTCTTGGTGTAGAGAGGTAATGTGAATTGCTTCCCTGGGTCAGTGAATAGATGTTCATTTTATCCTATATCAAAAAGAAGACAATAAGTGGGAGAATGTTTAGTTGTTATATTTTTTGCAATGAAATAACAATCATCTGATTATCTAGTCAAGGTGGATCGACTAGGAGATAAGTCAACCGATGAGTCAAGTTAAGTCGATGATTAAGTCAAGGTTCAAGTGATCGACCAGGAAGTTATAATTCAAAGTGATAGTTACGAAATTTGAAGTCAAAGTGGCCAATAGGAGGTCGATAGGAGGTAAAGTGGAAACTAACTGGATACCAAATGGAGGTCAACTGGTAAACCAACTGAATTCGACTATAAAAAATCCTGAGATTTGTGGGATTTGTAGCTAATAATATCCATGGATATGTAACCATTTTTTGTCTTCATGATTTAAGGTTTTGCATGCATTAAATCATATAAATAAGACATGTTGTAATTGTTTTAATTTGATGTTCATGCTAATCTTTAGCAAAAGGTTGTTGGTCATGTACATGTAAGCCAGATTGGTTGCATCTTTGTTCTTGTGTAAAGAAAGAGAGTATGATGGCAATTGTTTCTTAGGTGTAGATCAAGGTTACTCATGTAAATATTTAGTCTAAATGAATAAGACAACAAGAGATAAACATGCTCAAGGAATGTTGGTTTTCTCGCTTGGGTTTCCAAGGTAAAATATCTGTGTACTGTATTTGCCATTTATTTTCTTGTTTAAATATGTCTTGTCTTTCCTATTAGGTTTAGTGTGGATGTCTATTTCCTAAAAAATGCATTAGAAATAGCATGGTTACCATGACATAAAACCCAATTTTAAACCATGTACCCCTATTTAACTTATAGGAACCCCTTTCCTAAAGTTAATTTCATGTAATAAAGTAAAAAAACTCCTTTTTATGACTTTTCCCTCCTATTTTTAATTTAAAAAGAAAAATAATGAGAGAAATTTCACAATTTTCCCTAAAAAACTAAGATGGTTTTCACCCCATCATATGAGTCACTCATTTTCCCCTCTCATCCATTATCTTGCGCTCATTTTCCCTCATTGTGGATTTTTTTCCCTAGATTTGCTCCATCATTTCTGAAACCCTAGTTTCTTGAGGAGATAATTCTTATTGCATCCATCATCTACAACCAAAGGAGAGAGAAGCCACACACTCAGGGAAATCAAATAACCCTCCCAAAGAGAGCCCACCAAAAGATCAACACCTCCAAGGGTTCTCCACATGTGACATTGTAAATCTCTACCATTTGGGTAATGGATTCATTCATTCTTTAATCAGTTTGTTATTCTATTTATAAATTTACAGGAATAACATAGATTTAGGAGTGAATCTATTCATTTAAAACAAGGTTTTTTAGTTTTTCTAACATCTTGTCTTTGATATTGAATAAAACAAAAGGTTTTCAAATTTTCTACCCCTGTTGCATATTTGCACCAATATATGTCATTAAGCGAATTAGCTACAACTGATAAATCCCTAGAATCCCAGACGTTACATTTCCTAAACAACCCATGGTAGAGTCCTGAAGGTAAGTGGGATAACCTTAGTAAACATTGAATAGAGAAGGGGATCTCATTTATTAGGTTGTGCATGATGACGGGGAAGAGGGTTGATGATTGGGAATTTGTTATAGGTTTATTTAATGATTGTGGTCCTAGGAATTGTGTCATGAGAAGAGAAACCGGATCCATCCATAGGAAGAGTGTGCCCCTTGTATATTCACAGCCTCATCTTAGGACTGAACTCTATTTTAGAGAGAACTGGTGCAACGATGAGCCTATGGTTGGGTGGAACATCCATATTTTGTATCCAGTTAGAAGATTCGAGACAAATAAGTATTCCTAAATGTATATGTGAATTGTTTTGAATTAATGCTAAATTTTTATGGTTTATGTCATGGATAAATTAATTTCCAGTTTGTTCTTTTGATTTCCCATGTTAGCATGTAGTTATGATTTATGGTTTCATGAATAATTGAATGGTTACATTTAGGTTGCATAAATCTATAGTGCCATGCATGTTTAAAGCAAATAGTTAATAACATAGCAATGAGTTCAGTTCCTTAGTAAATTGGTGTGAATTTGGGTGGTTAAGAGAAGTACACCAGATCCTCAAAGTGCACAGAGGGTATTGGGTATGTTACAAGTAGTACCAATAATCAATGTAAATGAAGAAAATGTCATTAGATTCCTTAAACAACAATTTATTACTAGGTATGAGGTTCCTTTTGTTCTTATTTTTTATAATGCTACATATTTTCCCTTTTTGAAATTGAATGAGTTTGATTTGGAAAAAGGAATGATTTTTCAACATTGTATTAATTACTACCCAAGGGTAACATTGTAATTGAATGCACTAACAATAATTTAATTAGAAATTTAAATAAAATTGTAGTTGACCATTAATAGAATTGGCATAATGCCCTACTAAATTCCCTCCAGGCTAATAGATTTATACCCAAAGCTTCCCTAGGAAATTTTTCGTACTTCCCAATATATGGAAAAGAAGACAACTTACCTCATAATATTTTTTTACCTTCTCTCCAACTTACCCAAGGTACTCAAGGGTAGAATTTCCCTGCAATCCAAAGATGAATTAATCACTTGATGAACTTAGAAGGAGGGAGAAATCCAAGCAAACATTTGTTGTTCATCAATAGATGGTTAAAACATGGTTTGATAAAAATTAAGCAACATGTAAGATACTTGAGGTGGGAAACCTTATTTTGAAGTGGGCATATTGAATGAGCCTAAAGGAAAACACACAAATTTTTGACATCTTTGGCTTGGTCCATTTTAGGTTGATGAAAAATTTGTCCTTGGAACTTATAAAATACCAATGATGGATTTTTAGGTGGAGCTTCTCCCTATCAATGGTGAAATTCTGAAGAGATACTTATGTTAGCTACCTTAGGGTGGTTGACATGTGCATGGTAGTTTTCATTTCATTGGTATTTCTCTTTGGTTGTTTATCAATTTGAGTTTTAAATCCTTAAAATAAGTTTTGTTATTTTTCTTTATTTTGAATTTTATTTAGTATATTTACTTTTTATTTAAAATTTTGAATTTTCATTTCTTTCTTTTTGTCGATAATTTTCTCTGCATAGCTTGTACACTTGCTAACCAATTTGTAGTTTCCTTGAAATGTTAAAGTGCAAGGTCTTGTAAAGAGTAGGCGCACTTGTTAATTCTTGTAATACCCCATGATACTACTCAGTGATGAATTCAAAAATAAGTTGTGAATAAATATCTTATTCTACTTGAAGAAGTTAAAACAATGGTGGAATTGGGCCTCCTCAAATAATTGAGTCCTAGAAAATATTGAAAGTTTAGTTAAGTGGTGATTCAAATATCCTTAAGATGACATGCATTCACATTAAATGAGAACATCATGTGAAACACTTGCAATCATACATGCAGGGTTGACCAAAAATGGATCCGAACTGATGAATGGGTAAGACTTAGTACCAGTAAGACAGTCTGACAATCTATGAAGGTCATGTAAACTATGCAAAAGATAAGCAAATGCAAAGTCAAATGAGACAAAAAAAAATGAAAAAGTGAGGAAATATATTTGAGGAAATAAGAAAACAAATAGAGAAGAAATTTGAGGAATGGGAAGTGAAGAGACATGTTTGTTGGCATTCCCTTACCCCCCTAGCTCTCCCTATTTCCTACTTCATTATAATTTTCAATGGGTATTTTTTACCAAGAGAGGAAGCACTAAGAGGAGAGAATTATATAAGATATTTTTTTATATGAATAGATTGAGCCCCATCTGAATTTGATTTCCCCCTTTGGGTTCCAACGTAAAATTTATGAGTTCATGATGATTCGTTGTGTGTGTTGTTTTGCGAAGTATCATATGTTGTGTTTCATACTCCTCTACGTCACATTAACTTGTTTCTTGGTTATGGTATGGTTGTTAGAATTCAATTTCTCTCTAGCTCTGTGGGGTTTTGTTATGATTTCATTCTACAAGTACAAAAGAAGAATACAAATAGATTTGAAACATTGTTCATCCAATTCCATTCAAAGTACAAGATATATGGCTATTAGGAATTGAATATTGCATTTCCATGGGAAGTGTCTTAATTGGTGTTCACATTTCTCTCTCCTTCGGGGTCGCGGTCTCAATACCCGAGTGTAATATTCTCATTGGCTATGTGTTTTTTTCTCCATTGGTCACACTTACCCTCTAAGTTGTGTTTTCTTGTTGGCTAGCATATTTTGTCTTCCTTTGGGTCATGTGATGTGTCCCAATTTCTTGTTGTTAGGATCCGATCCTAACCCCTCTTCGTGGGTCATTAGTTAGTATGATATATTTTCTATGTAATAAAGGAAAACATTAGTTAATAAGGCATATTAAATAAAGGAGAATAAGTCAATGTAAGAAGACCTAATAGAAGCTTCCTCTTCTAGAATATCTTCCTATAGAAGTTTCCTTAGAAGATAGAATTAGTATAAATAAGAGTAGAAGGTATTGGATAGTCTTGTCTTGAGAATTATTGTAATAGAGTGTTGCTTTGCAAGAAGTTTCCCCCTTGAAGAGGCAAGTGAGCATTGTTTCCTATCAATAAAGGTATTATTATGTTGTTGTGGTTTCATATATTGTGTTGTTTCTTTGTTATTCTCTGCAATATTTATGTTTTGGTTATTATAATAGATTTGGTACCTTACAAGTGGTATTAGAGCACTTTCCCTGGAAGAAAATTGTGGGTTATTATTTTTAGGGTAAATACGTATTCTGACGTCTAAAGCTACAAAGATATGTCGTTCAATGCATAAATCCACAGTCGGGAAAGCATACACATGGGAACTACAAGTGGTATTTAAGCGAACATTGTTGGCCACCCTTGTAACCCCTATTGGTACCCCTTCGAGTGGTAGCACATCAGACAACACATGTATATGGATAGGCCTAGATATCATGAAGCCCTCTGTAGATAAGCCAATCATTCGCCTGACTGCTATAGAACCACCGAGTACAACACTTGAAAATATACTCTCTCGTACCTAGGTAGTCTAATAGTACGGATAAGGGAATGATCTAGCCTCCTTAGTTGGTTCCCTCAGATATTGGGTCAAGTACTACTGTTGGACTCCACATGTATATTAGAGAGCTATAACATAGGGAAAACCCTAGTCTGTATAAACCCTGAATACCCTAACCCTTGGGATGGAAATAGAAATAGAACAAACAAGATCTATTGTCGTACAACTTTACCTCCTGCATTCCGGTTGAAAAATTACTACACATTTTTTCCTGTTAAGAATTTAGGCCTTTTAACACTGCAATATTCTTTAGATTAGAGTATAACTTCGCAGGAGCTAAAAAAATAAAAAAATTATGGGGCCGCGTACACCCTTATTTGATACCTATCCCATTAGATTCCTCTCTTCATCCTGATCGCAGTGGTACCTATCATTTTTAACCCTATTTTTTCTGTGTCCTGACCCTTTCTTGGCCCCCTATTTGAGACCTATCCCATTAGTTTCCTCTCTTCATCCTGATTGGAGTGGTACCTATCATTTTTAACCCTATTTTTATATGGCCTGACCCCTTTCCCACCCCCCTATTATCCCCAATCCCACCAGCCTCCTTATCCTAGGTTGTACACTCTCCCTAATTTTTCCTCATGTCCCCTACTCAAACCTATGCTCAGACCATGGAAGACTTGGACAGGCGGGTCACCTCACTAAAGATGACCATGACCACCCTCTAGGATTCCCTCAAGGACAATTTCAACACATTGGTGCAACACATCAAGGGAAAGCACCCTGAGTCCCACTTTGAGGATATTCACTCCTCCCATTCTGAACATCCTCATTCTTCCCACTCTCATTGGGGTCCTCCACATGCCTAGAATAAGGTGCCCAAAGTTGAGATGCATAAATTTAATGGATCTGACTCGATAGGATGGTTTTCACAAATGGAAGAGTACTTCTCCCTCCATTATATTAGGGATGATGATACCAAACTCCATGTGGGGGTTATGTACTTGGATCAAGAAAGATGGAAATGGTGGTAATGGAATAAGAAATTTTATCCAGGCTTACCCACTTGGACCATGTTCACTAAAGCGGTCTGTACCGGTTTTGATAAGGAATCCCATTTTTGGGGCCAACTCGCCAAGCTCAAACAAACATAATCTGTGATCAACTTCATCACAACATTTGAACAGTTGGCTATCCACAATGATAGATTATCAAATGATTTCTATCTTGAATGTTTTATCAGTGGTTTAAAGGACACCATTAAGGTCATGTTTGCATGCATCATATGGTCACTTGGTTGCATGTGTGCTAATTATCCAGGGAAGCGAAGACCATTCTTCAGGCCCAACCCCTACAAACTGCAGTTTTGAATCATCCTCTCCCAGGGGCTACCTTAGCTCTGACACAAACGTTGAAATTCCAAAAGGTATCTCGCGCAGAAATGGTGGAATGTCACAAGCAAGGAATATGCTATTACTTTGATGACAAGTATGCACCGGTCCATAAATGTCATGAAAAAAAGTTATTCCATATTGATGCATCAACTTCCACTTCCTCTGAATGCATCCCATCAGACGAGGCTTCTGAACAAGAGGACACCCAACCAAGTGTCCACCTCGAATATTCAGTTGCAACCCCTATGGAACTAGAAAAACCTGTCATATCTATTCATTCCCTCTTGGGTATTTCATCCCCACAGACATTGAAGATCAAGGGATACATAAAACATAGGTTGGTCGTGGTGTTTATTGATAGTGGTAGCACCCATAATTTTATTCACCGCAGGGTTTCTGAGGAGCTCCATTTCTTTTTCTGCCTAGTTTCTAATTTTCAAATCCTCATAGCTAATGGTGGTATGATGACATGTGGGGGACGTTGTGAGAATGTCAAACTCAAAATGGGTGATTATCATCTAAAAAATCACATGTTATCTATTGCCATCAGTGGTTGTGATATTGTATTGGGTGTGGAATGACTTCACACCCTGGGACCAATTACAATGGACTATTAAGATTTATATATGATCTTCACCCAAAAGGCTCATTCCTATACCCTCCAAGGCCTCCAAGTTGTCTCCCCTGAAATCATCATCTCTCACAGGATGGAAAAATTGTTGAAGAAAGGTCACCATGGTGTGATTTCTCAATTTAATTTCATCCAGGTCATCGATCAGGCCTCTCCTGAAGTCCCTCCTAGCCTGCAACTAATCTTGGACAAGTACCCTAGGGTCTTTGAGGTTCTTATAGATGTACCTCTCTCCATGGGTGAGCATGATTATGACATCACTCTCCTTCCAAGAAATCAACTCCCCAATGTATGCCCCTATACGTATCCATTTTCTAAAAACATTAAATAGAAAAGATAGTACAGGAATTATGGGAGGTGGGGGTAATTCACCCAAGTACCAACCCATATTCGTCCCCGGTGGTGATGGTATTAAATAAATAAGGTGCTTGGCGTATGTGTCCATAATTTCGTGCCCTGAATAAACTAACCATCAAGGATAAGTTTCCCATTCCTATCATTGATGATATGTTGGATGAACTCTAGGGTGCATTTTTCTTCACAAAGTTGGACCTTCTCTCATGCTATCACTAGATCCAGATGAATGAGGAAGATATTCTTAACACTGCTTTCAGAACTCATGAAGGACATTATGAATTTTTGGTCATGTATTTTGGCCTTTGCAATGCCCCATCCACCTTCCAAAGTCTCATGAATAAAATATTGAAATCTTACCTTCAGATTTTGGTCCTAGTTTTCTTTGATAACATCCTCATTTACATCCACACTTGGGATGCCCACCTTCTCCACATGGCCAAAGTCCTTCTCTTGCTACAGGAAAACCAATTGTTTGTCAAAAATAACAAATGTTCCTTTGGGGCCAGTGAAGTGGAATACTTGGGACACATTGTAAGAGTGGACCCCAAAAAGATACAAGATATGTAGGATTTTCTAGGACCCACGACCTTAAAGTGTATTTGAGGTTTCCTCAATCTCAAAGGATATTACAGGAATTTTGTACACCATTATGGAAAAATTGCTAGTCCCTTGACCGAACTTCTTAAGAAGAATGCATTTCATTGGACACCTATCATCAAGAAAGCCTTCACAGGTTTAAAGTGGGCCATGTGCACTACTCTAGTCTTAGCATCTCTTGACTTCAAATTTTTTTTTTTGGTAGAATCGGATGCTTCCAACATTGGTCTTGGCACAATGCTCACACAAGATGGTCAACCTCTAGCCTTTACTAGCTAGGTGTTGAGTGGCCATAATTTTGGCTATAAGTATGAAAAAGAAATTATGGCATTTCTCAATGCAGTGCACATGTGGAAGCCATATCTTTTGGGACACCGTTTTTAGATCAAAACATATCACCATAGTATAAAGTATTTTTTAGAGCAACGTTTATCCTCCCCAGAACATAACAAGTGGTTCAAAAAAATGTTGGTTTATGATTATGAAATCATATATAAAAAGGGAAATAAAATATAGTGGTGGATGACTTGTCATGACAACATGAAGAGGAGGCCTCCCTCTTTTCTTTATCCTTTCCTGTTCCGAATTGGATTGAGGAAGTATGACAAGAGTGGCTAACACACTCGAATATGTCCAGGCTAACTCATTGAATTCAGGAGGACCCTAATATTCCCCTTGGCTACACTTGGAAAGAAAATATTCTCAGGTGTAAGTATCACTTAGTTATATTTCCATCTTCAGCCATCAAGCCGAGGCTCTTAAATGAGTTGAACTCATTTTCTATTGTAGGCCACTCGGGCTTCCAAAAGACCTATGCTCATGCCCACCATTCATTTTTTTGGGAAGGCATGAAGAAGGACATCCTTCTCTTTGTCACTGAATGTGAGGTGTGACAATGCATTAAAGGTGAAACCATCAAGTCCCCAGGAGCTCTACAAGCCCTACCCATTCCAACTTCTATGTGGATGGACATCTCCATGGAATTTATAGTGGGCCTCCCCAAATACAAGAACAAGTCAGTCATCGTGGTGGTGTTTAATCATCTCTCCAAGTATGATTATTTTTGTGCATTACCCCACCCTTTCACACTGGCACTGGTAGTGTGAGTTTTACTTGATCATATTTTCAAGTTGCATGGCATGCCCACCTCTATTGTGTTTGATCGTGACCCAACTTTCACCAACACATTTTGGCACGAGTTGTTTAAATTGTAGGGAACCCAACTGAACATAAGCACCTCCTATCACCCCCAGTTCGACAACCGAATGGAAGTTGTCAACAAATGTTTGGAAACCTACTTTTGATGTTTTTCTTTTGACAAACAACACCAGTGGGTGCAATGGCTTCCCTTGGTAGAATGGTGGTACAATACTTCATATCATACGACCACTAAAATGACCCCATATGAAGTGGTGTATGGACAACGACCACCTATAGTCACTACATATCTTCTAGGCGCATCAAAGGTCCAATATATCGATAAAATATTACAAGGTAGAAAAGCCACCCTTGTGGATCTGAAGGATAACCTCCATATGGCTCAAAATCGCATGGAGTAACAGGAAGATCACCATCGTTCAGAACAATTTTTTTCAGGAAGGTGATTAGGTGTTTCTCAGACTCCAACCTTACAAAACAACATCTCTCAAATCCCAGGGACATCACAAGTTGGCACCCAAGTTTTATGGATCCTATCAGAACATCAAGCGTATTGGTTCAGTGGCCTACAAATTGGCCCTTCCAGTTACTTCCAAAATCCATCTGGTGTTCCATGTTTCCGGTTTAAAGAGAGCGGTGGCACAAAATTGCAAGGTCCAAACCATCCTTCCCGAATTAGATGAAGAAGGATCCCTTTGGATCCAACCAAAAGTTTTCCTCAATACATTTGAATGTCAGTTGTGTGGAAGAACTATCAAGGAAGTGATGATCAAGTGGAAGGACACATCACTATAGGATGTGATTTTGGAACCATCAGCCATACTCCAACAATTTCCGCATCTTCAGCCTGGAGGACAAGGTCTCTTTTGAAGGCGGAGGACATGCTAGGATATGATCCTAACCCCTCTTCATGGGTCATTAGTTAGTATGATATATTTTCTATGTAATAAAGGTTGACATTAGTTAATAAGGCCTATTAAATAAAGGAGAATAAGTCAATGTAAGAAGACCTAATAGAAGCTTCTGGTTCTAGAAATATCTTCCTCTAGAAGTTTCCTTAGAAGATATTATTAGTATAAATAAGAGTAGAAGGCATTGGATAGTCTTGTATTGACAAATTATTGTAATAGAGCATTGCTTTGTTGGAGGTTTCCCCCTCGAAGAGACAAGTGAACATTGTTTCTTATCAATAAAGGTATTATTCTAGTGTTGTGGTTTCATCTATTTTGTTGGTCCGTTGTTATTCTCTACAATATTTATGTTTTGTCTATTATAATAGATCTGGTACCTTACACTTGTTGGGCCGATTTCTTTTTATCTAGGTGATTCTTTATTAGCTGATCGATTTTTGAATTTCATGGGAGAATTTATCCTTCACTAGACAACACTTTCTTAGTGAATGGGAAAATTCTCCTTCCTTATATGGCTTGATTCCTTCATTTTCCAAGTCAAAGTCCCTCTTTGAATCAATTTTTCCCTTAGTTGAGATTTATTACTCACCCATGGGTGGTATGATGGCCATACATAGATGTGAAAGGAATGTGAATGATCATTGAGTGTTTCTTTTGATTGCTAGGTGTGTCTCTTTTGGAAAACATTTCCAATGAGAACGATTTTGAATTTTCACATGAATCCCAGAGGTGGGATTCTATTGAAACAAGAGTATGGTCACTGGTATCATTCATTAATCTTGCAACACCCATACTTGGGATGTTGAGTTATTGTGAGAAAGATGCATTCTTATACTATAACCATTCATGTAGTCTTGCATTCATAGTTGTTTGATGGAGAATGTGCAAATGTATTTCAAAGTTCTATGTTTGCACAATGAACACATCTCCATATATTAAACTGATAGTTCTTAAATTTGGAATTTCGATGTTGAGCCTTATACAACCATGCTATTGTACATAAAGTATTACTTTGTACCACTCTAGAGCATAGGACTATTGAGCTACAATATTCCCTTTTCCAATTAGTTTCCAGCTCATACATATTTTCTTACATTTGTAAGTGTTGAAAGTGTTTTGGATTCAAAAGAGAAGTAATACCAATGTGTTGGATAGTTGGTGATGTTCCTTTCTATTGAGAAATATGCATTTTTCTTCAACCATTTGATTGATGAGTATTTAGAGTGCCATATATAGTGTTGCAAAGGAGAAGAGCTTATTTCCTTTGTTGGCAATAAAACCAAAGTGGTTTGCTCCATTGTTGAGCATTTCCTTGGGCATTTCCAAGCCTTGAAGAAAACCAATAGATACATTTATTTTGAATATGAATTCTCAACAATAGGGAAACAACCCAGAGTCTCACTTATCATATTTAATTGCTCGTTAGTTGGTAGTGCTTTGTGCAGGTTATGTGGAGAAGGAGTCAACCATTCATCCAAAGAATTAGTTGGAATACTGTAGATTTTATATGCCATTGAAGAACATGGTGATTACATATATACTTGTACAAGATAGAGGACTGAGGCCTAGAAGCCTTAAAAAAATAGAGCACTCTATATAATCTTAAGAACAGAGCCCGAGATGGAGACAATAAAGTTAATTCACATAGGGTCCATGTTGGTGAAGTGAGTATTCTATAAGTCCCTCATTTATGGATCAGATGGTATCAGAGTCATTGCATCCTTGACTATGGAAGTTTTCAAAGTTTTGAAAAACACATTGTAGGCCTCAACATGGGTAAATAAGGTAGAGAGAAGTTAGAATACTTAAGGGCCAACAATGCTCAAATTTAAGAGGAGAAGGATCACTTGGAAGAGTAGGTTCAAATGTTCAAGAAGAGGATGGTAGATATAGAGAAGAACATCGATACCTCTACCAAATTGATGCCATTTCTCGAGAAGAAGTTTTAAGAATTAGAGGGCACCCTCACATTGATCATGACAGATTGGGAAAGGCACAAAATGCAACATGTACACCTTGAAGAGAATATCATCCAGTTGGATAGTTGGAAAGAAGATAGGCTCACCCAAATGTGGTCACAACTCCAACAAGAGTTGGAAGAGAAGGAGGAGGCCTTAGAGAATCTCCCAGAAACTATCCAAGATAAATAAGAAGTAGGGCCACCAAGCATTGCCATTGCCTCAAGAAGATCCATGACCAAGACTACTTTGGTAATTTCACCTTCCATAGGAATTCCTCAAAAGCATCTTAGTGAATTTGAGAACCATACCAAAGGCATTGGTTCCGAGATCTTAAGTAAACTGGGCTACGATGGACATGGGATAAGAAAGAGGAGACAAGGAATATTGAGCCCCATTGTATCCACATCATGGTTCAAGCATGATGGTCTAGTTTTTAATGGAAGAAGTGAAAATCCCATGACCATGAAGACCATTTTCATGAAGGTGAAAGACATGCCAAAGTTGGCATGTTCTTTAGGAGAAGTAGTAGCAGTAAGTGAAGGTGGTATCCCACTACCAACTTAGCCTTCTTGTTACATATTGAAGGAGGAAAGAAATGAGATAATATCTCAAATTGAGCCTACACCTGCATTTGGAGAAAGAAACAAGAATATCAACCAAGGAAAGAAGAATAAGAAGAGCAATAGGTCTACTTCAAATAAGATATTCATTGTTTTTAACTGATGCAAGAAGAGAGGCCATACCATTGATAGTTGTTGGTACAGAAAATCATGCTCACATTTTGAAAAGAAAGGCCATTGTGAGGCAACATGCATGGAGAAGAAAGTCACATGACACAATCCTAATTTTTTTCCAGAATAAGAAGTTCAATAATACTTATCTTATACAACAACAAACTTAGAGGCACATGGAGATGAGGAGTATGTTAGGAAGTCCTTGTAGCAACAACATGAAAATTTTCCACCACTGCAATTTGAGTGGTGCACAAAGGTCAATGACCTTGGGGGTGTTTGGAGAACTCCGTGAGTGATTGTAATAGTGTGCAAGTAGCATAGAGTTGTTTTCATTATGAGAAGTGATTTATCCTAGTAGAGGAATGTAGCTTTTGGGTCACCAATATGTCATTTTTTTCAGCCACTCAAATTATTCCTTTTGATCATTTTACCTCACCCTTTACTCATTTATCATCATTCCTACCATAAATCTTCACAAAAGCACCATGGTACACCCCCATATGCTCAATTGGTTAATTATCATGTATTTCCTTCATTTCTAGTGAATTAATAAGAATTATAAGTTGTCTTATGAATGATGGTTTTATGAGTTCAACAACGTGATCCTACAACATTCACTTTCAGGTTTCGTGCAACACAATTCAATTCCTACAACACAGTTCAGTTCATGCAACACCACCATTGTGCCTCATACTTCCACGTGTCCAATGGAGAAACATGCACACAGGTATCATATTTGGATGATTCTATATGGTTATGTGCCCATCATATCATGCCCAAGTACCACATGTGAGTCTCTAAGCACTTAGTCAAAGTTATGGTCAAAATTAATAAGCAGTTCCAGGTAGTAAAATTTCGACGTGATTTCTGGGTAGATGAAGATAGATATTGAAAATCTAAAACATGGGTTTATGCAGAATGTCCCAAATTAAGAAAGAAGCATGTAGATTTCAAAAAAATGAGATGGTTTTGGATATTAGAAGGTTTCTTCAAAACACAATTTCTCAAATTTTCCTCTTCCGACCGGTTTTCAATTTTCTTAATTTGTAAAACCCAGATTAGATCTAATTGGTTAGTTCTAATATTGGAGAATTGGTTCTTATCATCCCCATTTGATATTTTGTATAAATATATCCTCAAAGAATAGTATAAGGGGATCAATTATAGAAGGAGAATTTCACTATGGAATGGAAGACTATTTTTTATGCACTCAATATTCTTATCTCTTGAGTTTGCAAGTATGTGAAAGGCATGACTTTGAGTGAAGGTTGGCCCCCCTTCATCTTAAAATCACGCCTCATTTATATTTGTTTTCTACATTTTTGTTTATGTAGTTTATTTACGCATTTCTATTTCCTGTAGCAAGAAATGACATCTTAGTGTGTTTTTTATTTAATAGATTTGTGTGTGATTTCTATTTTATGAATATAATGCATTGTTCTTCGTAAATATGAGTACGAAGTTTCATATTTTATATACTCTATTTTGTAGAAATTACTCATTATAATATTGAGAAAATTTGATTTGGCTTGGTGTGATTAGAATTTTAGGAGAAATGAGTGTGTAAGGAGATTTGATTGTAGTTTGTTTTCCATTTGCAGATTTATTTTTCATTTAATATCTTTCATGAACATTTGATTAAGATCATTAAGTGGGAGAACACAGTACTATTGATCACAAAGTTTGTAATCATCCATCATTTCAACCTTAGAAGCTCGGGACTTGAATATAATCAAATCCATGAAATGATACCTTTAGTTTATTTTAGCTTCAAATTGCTTTTGATAGATGTTTTATGAATATCAGTTAATTTCAACTAACTCATTTAAGTGAAAAACACAAATTATTGTCCAGTACAAGGGAAATGTACGGGGCCTGTTTTTCTACCTTTGCGATTCACAAGTTAAATGAAGTGACAAGTTTAGAATGTTGTTTCATGTAGTTATGTTGCAAGTTGATTTCATAGATTTTGAAGCACCTTAAGATTAAGCTCTGCATATATTTTTCCTATCACCTTGTAAGTTTACAAACTCATATTGATGATAAATGTAACATAAATTATTATCTTATATTGATTGATATTTTGGCGCCGTTATCGGGGAGGTGCTTAAGTAGTTGATTCTAAAGTGAGGTAAGAATTGTTTTTAGTTTTTAAAACACCAAAATTTCAAACTAAGAGGAGTGGAAGTGGTAATACGAGAGGTAAGAACCTGTGCATTCTCTTTAGTGAGCTTCCATGAGCCCTTGACATGTTGGAATTTTGAGTAGATTTTAGGTTTTGATGATAAGCCTGTATGAATAGAACTAGAGGTAATAGAGGTAGAGGAATATTGAATCATATTGTTCCACCCCGTGGTGTTGTAAGCACCACCCATTCTACTAACCAAATTGTAAGAACATTTGAAGGAGGAGAGACCTCAAAGGTAAAAGATGAGCCTAAAGTTGATATTTTAGAAACTCCTGAATCTATAGCACGGGAAGAACCTCTTCTATTTTGGGAAGATATGGAAGGTGAGGAATATGCGGGTTCTAAAAAGGAAGAGATTATTATGTTTGAATTCCCCATCATATATCCAATATTAGTCGCACAAATAAAGAACATTCCCCCATCTTCTCTACCATTTTTTCATGGTTTGGCAAGTGAAGAATCAGATGCATTTTTATTTGAATTTGACGTGCTTTGTAGAATTTATGATTACTATACTAATTCTCACAAGTTGAATTTGTTTCCTGCTACTTTGAAAGGAGTATATCTCCGATGGTTCATGGGCATCACTGAGAATATCATTCAAACTTGGGAAGGCATGAAGAAGGTAGTCTTGAAAATATATCAAGATTACTACAAGGCCAGAGAAGAGATCTTCAGAATGACACAAGGGGAGGATGAAATTTTGGAGGAATATGTGGAATGATTCTAGTACAACCTTCAATGATCAAAACAAAGATAGTTGGGAAAAGAGATCTTGTAAACAATTCTTCTTAGAGGAATCCAAGATGAAATTTTAGAAAGATGAAATATGATAGGAACAAGGGATGTTTCTCAGTTCACATATGAAGAAATATGTCAATTATGCAGACGATGTTGAAGAAGGACCAAATTCATAAAATATGTTGCAAGAATAAGAGTTACAAGAGCTGAAATTGGTAATTTATTTGAAAATTTTAAAATTGATATTATTATCTCTCTAAATTCATAATTGGATGTTATACAAGTTAAGGAAAAGAACAAGGAATTTGAAATAATTTTATCCATATTTTTCCCTCGGTGCTGAAAGAAACATCCTGCAAGGAATTTTCCCTTGGATAGTCTTGAAATTTGTGGCATATGTGACTTGAACCATTCCATGGATAACTACCCTTCCTTACCTAGGATTAAAGAAACATATCAAGGAGAACCAGAAGCTACAAGTTCAATTTATGCAATGGTACTACAACAACCATGGAAACCTCAGACTACATGTATGGTTCAAAAATATATCCTTCCATTTTCTTATTCTCATAATCAATCATCGAATACTCCTACAACATGGAAATCGTGGAAACCTCAATATAACCCCTACCAAGCTTGGAAACCAAGTTGGCATGGACTATCTTATGATGGAATAGCTACTTTCCATCATCCTACAACAAAAACATATCATCCCTAGCTTCCACAAGCTCTTAAACAACAAACTACTCAACCACACCTACTACAATTACCTGCACATCAAAATCCCGTGTACCTGTTGGGTAAATTATATGCAATAATTTCCATACATTAAATTATTGATCAGGAGTTTGTAAACTTAGAGATGCAAGAACATGAAATGCAGGATCAGAGCCTATTGTAACCAATGCTAACAAATAATGCCAACAAAACATACTTTAGAGTGCAGAGAGACAATCTTAAACAACCTTACTCAGTCCATATAATTGGTATTAAGCATGAACAAAATACCATGGCTCTCCATGTTATCATGTCTAGATCATTGATATACAAATGCATGTGTCTAGGATATACCCCCTCTTATTTACCATTCAATGGATATTCAAAAGGAAATCTAAATACTAATAAACAATCAAATTGAAAAGAAAGTAACAAAAAACACGTAAATCCTGACAAGTCTAAGTAGTGATGTTTCACTTTTGCATCTAGAAAATATGTCTACATGCAAGGAGGTGAGTCTAACTATATCCTATCAACAATATTGATATATTCACAAAGTAACACAATTTAAAGGCTTCAAGGAAAACACACTTCAAAATTTAAGGAATGAAAGCAAGACAAGCTCAAATGAAATCAATTGAAAATTAACACCACACAATGTAGCTTAACATTGGATCACAAGATCATATCTCCTGAGTTAAATCCTAATCTTCAATGGCTTATTCTTGTAGTAGTTAGCTAAGCTATGGGAAAACCAAATTAAAGAGAACTATATTACAATACAAGTAAATAAATCTAAAAGTAAATAGAGGATCTTCCCAAACCTGCATTCAAATCGGTCAGGTGGATGAGGTTACTCAAACCCTCATGTGTGTGCGCTACTGACCTAGGGTGAATTTACCAATTTTAAGAGAAAATCCACAAAACTCCTAATTAACCCTATACCAAGCAAAGTAATGTAAATAATTCAAAATAAACACACTTTAGAGAGATACAATAAATATTGTTACGTGATCTAAAGCAGAGAAATATAAAGAGAAAAGGACTAGTTTATTCAACTCATTCAAATCTCACACATCACAAATCGATGAAAATACATATACTATAAAACAAAGTAACATGGATTCTAAATACTGCAAATATTCAACACAGAACTAGGCACTTTTTATATCAAACCAAAAATAGAATATCACTGTGAATCAAAACACATTTGGATCTGTAGTTTCTCACATTTACAACATCTAATATTGATCTTTGACTTATAATTATGATGAACTTGTAAAGCATTTACAGTGTGTATTATTCAATGGACATATACCAATAATAAAACTCACAAACAATAGTATTGTTACCACTACAACTATGAAACAAGGAGACAATGAGAACTCACTAGTGGGCCCTTTCCAGTAGTTACATGTTTCCTAAATAAGGCTACAGATCAGAAAGATTCAACAAATCTTCATCAATTATGGAACACCAACTCTCTTTATTAACCCGAATTCATATTACATTACCATCAAGTCTGAGGCACAAGTTTTTGCTTGTCTCTCGTGCTAGTACTATTCCTTATCAATGTTACATTACCAAGTTACCCCCTTACATGAATAATGATTTGTTTCTTTATACATACAATGAGACCCCAAAGTAGACAGGGCGATTTGGAGAAATCCCATGTTCTACACATGACTAAAATGATACAAACAATGAGGGTTCAAAATAACATGGATTTGGTAAAGGAATGAAAAATATTCACTATAAAATAGCTGTTGATATATCCTCATGACATGAAAATGCATGAGGATATCAACTTGTATAATATCGATCCCTAAATTGTGCTGGAGATACCATTGATGGCTATGTCTATTGGGGGTTCTCGATTCCTCATCCTTGGTGTTCCCTGGTATTTGTATCTAGAAGATCGTGGGTTCCAAATCATGTCGAACCAATCACAAAAAAAAGCCATCTCTTAGTTTTGTTGTATGCTAGCTGCTGATTTGTTGATATTAGACAAGTCATTGCTGCTTGTTGTAGGATTATTTGTATGTTATAAGATCTGTGTTTCATCAAAACATCACCAGTAATAGTCAATTAATCAACCTTCCTAAGTTATCTAATCAATGTAAAAAGCCACATATTTGATAGATTCAGACCTTATTGGCATTGTATGGCTTTCCCACCAAAACCCAGACATAATAGTGATAATAAGGATGAAATGAGGTAAAAATGAAGGTCAAATAGGTTGCAAAACAGGATCATACTAGAAATTAAATAATTAATTTTGGAGGTCCAATGTACCCCCACGCTAAGGGTTTTGTACGTCCTCGTACGAACAAAAATTATGTCCACATCAAAAATGAAACAAGATTTCTTTGTTGTTTTCCAATGGAGATGCTAACACTAGGTTTCTTGTCCCTTTCCTCTCTGAGCTATCTGGCCAAAGTCCTATTACGTATGATAAATTGTTGATATTGTGTATGCCATCTCCAGACACTCTTACTCAATTACTTGTTTTCTTTGACCAATTTTTTTTTTCAACCTGAAGTTGGGAATACCTCTCCTTAAGAACAATGTTCTCATTCTTCACATGCCTGTCCAATACTTCAAATTCCTTGATCTTATTCTCCATTTCTCTAACTTTTACACTCTCCTAGGAAGTGGGTTTACTGAAATTGCTTGAAGACATTGTAAGCTGTAAAGGTTCACTATAATTTGCATTGTCCTCATAAATTTCCATTAAAGATGTTGCTACATCTTCAATGCATGGGTCAATACATTTACCTTTAAATTCTTTGGCCTGAGGTTCAAACTTTTTCTTCTTTTGTGGTTTTGTATGCCATAGTGGAATTTCCTCATCAAACACTAGGTCTATATACGGTTGTTTGGGTGTTTCTACTTTTCTCTTTGGTCCCTCAACATTCTACCTAGATTTTCTATGAGTGAAAGGTTGTCATGGAGTTATTACAATATTTTTTGATTCCTTACTTCTTCTTGGAAAGGGATTTCTCTTTTGATTTGATTGTGTTGTATTCTTGAAACCCTTCCAATATTGATTTTCTTGCATTGTATTCTAGAAACCCTTCCAAAGCTCCCAACGATGAGGGTTTGTGCTGGATTATCCTTGGTTTTTCCATACTTCCAGAAACTCTGGCACAAGAGTTCTATCAGAACCCCTAGTTAACGATTTTCTGCTAGTATGGGATAAGAGTGAGGGCTATGAAATTGGGATTATGGATTGAGAATATTATTAGGGGTGAGAGAAGAAATGGAATATGGTTTGATAATCAGAATGGTCAGCTTTATAGATGGTTGCAAGATCTCATTTTGAATCCTATAAGTGTTTTGAAATGAGTCTTCAACGATAATTATAATAGTAATTAGTTACTTTTCTTGATAAATATAGCATGCAGATGGAATCGAAGGACAAGAACCCACGATAAGGAGATCATTACTATGCATGGTTTCAAGAAGGCGATGACGTGGATTGTATGGGATATATAATAATCCACTAATTGTAATGATGTTTGACTTATGGTAGTAAGTATTGGAAAAATTGGAATGAAGTTCACGTTACAATGTGTACGTAAGCCAAACAAAAGGAAATAAAATTTATGAAGTGACTTACCATATCATAGATAAATCTAGGAATATTAATTGATTTATTACCTATGTTTTACCTTTGTATGATGGTTGCATGCTTTCTTGAGTCAAGATCTAATACTGAGAGAAAAATTGTTGACTGTAGGTAGGAGAGATAGAGCTTTGATACTTGTTTATAAAGAGACTTGATGAGCTTGATGTACATAGTCAAAGAGATTTATGTCATTGGTGATGAGTTTCATGAAAAGGAATGGGTTGCATAGCGACCAAGGAATTTCAGTCTGCAAGTCATCTTAAATCTTCCTACAACTAACATGGGATCTCGCAACAACTGGAAAAAATTGTTGCGGGATCATGTGAGTGTTATAGGATTACCTGTAGAATTTAAAGGAGCAGAGAGACAAAAATGAAAATTGGAAAATATTAGAATGAAGTAGAGATGATAAAAAGAGAATGGAAAATAATGGGGACTTGATGGAAAATGACCAAAATATGACATGGAGGAGTATGAAATGAAATGATAAAATGAAACTATGAAACTAATACATTGTGGCTAATTGTATGCAATTTATTTCCTTTGGGGTGCATGACTTCTTATCAATCATAAAGAGAGTATAGAGGCAACAAAATTTTAAAATTTCATTTCATAAAGGAGTAGAAGATATATTTCTGCAAACCCTTGTTTTGATTCTTGTCATGCAAACAATTAGTGGATCCATGCTAATCGACTCCAAGTTCTCACTTCTGAAACTGTTTGGCCTGTCCAATGATGATAATATTTTCAGGATGTCTTGTAGTTTCAATTTCTAGAACATGGATGTTGAAGTTGTTTTTCTGCAAATTCCCTTTTATTGAAGTGTTTGTTGTTGTCAAATACAGGGAGAGTTGAAGAGAACAGAAGTTGATCTGCTGGATCCTACTGAAGAAAAAAAAAACTAGTTGAATATGTTGAAGAGAGATTATGTAGATATGAAAGGGATCTGAAGATCTCCCTCAAACCCACGAGTTTTCATGTTCTCATGAAAAATTCTTAAGACTGAGTGGCATGCGGCTACAAGAAAACAAATTGCCGCCATATTTTTTCAATACCAATCTGAGAGTTTCTCAGAAAATAAATATGGGAGCTGCTAATGAATTGTGGGCACAAAGTCCATGAGTATCAATAAACTTACTGTTGGTTACTAGACCTAACCACATAGAGATAAATTCATAAGACCATATACTAAAAATTGATCATAACATGAAGTTCATCCAAATTCATTTAAAAGTTTCCAATACACATTCGATGACAATTAGCATGAATGCACAAAAAATTTCAGATTTGAAAAATTTGAAGATGAATATCCCCCCTATGACTGAACAAGATAATTCAATCATAACCCATATAAAATATTTATAATCAAATTTTAGTATTTTTGTTCTATAGAAAATATTTATATTTCCTTATACAAACTTCATCAAAATATTAGCAGTTCTTATGTTTAGAGAGCCTTGTATAAATTAGAGTAGGGATTTTGTTCTTTTCCTTTAGAAAGGAAAAGAGTATCAATAGTCTCAACAAATGAAAACCCCATAGGAAACCATCCAACCTCTTCCAATCTCAAAATATTTACAATCATTCAAGTTATAAAGATAAATTTCACAGTTGAGTATATTAAGTTGATACTTGTTTATAGAGAGATTTGCTGACATAATAAGATTTGTAAGTTTCTACCTGGAGAGATTTGTAGAAACTTAATGCACTCTCTTGCTACTCTTTAATAAACATGCTCTAATGACCAACTTTCAAATTAGATCAGATTGTACTAGCTATCTATTATCGTACAAGTTATAGGTTGGGAAAAGAGTGACCCAATCCATAATTAGAGTCAACAGAAGTCCACCTACCCATATCACGCCGGGTGATTTGTTCCACGTCATTTTATAGGTGAGGTAGATCACACCTCAAAGGCGATCTCGGTGATCCTAGGGGAATGAGATGGAAAATGGTAATTATGGATGGTCATCCCCTAGAGGTAAATTCTAAATGGTAGGAAGATCTTGGAAAAGGGTCTTGGGAAGGAGGTTTAAGGGTTTCAAAGTGAGTTGAGTGATCCTTAGAGTAAAGTACTTTCCCGAGACACAATAAAAAACAAGGATACTAGTAATATGTTAGTTGGAAAAGCAAGTTCCTTATTATTTGTCCCTATTTGAAGAAAAATAAAATGATATATAGCTCATAAAAAAATATATAATAAGAGCTGCAAAATAAGCTTTAAAAATTAGCGTTAGTAGTAAGAGACAAGTTAGTAAAGACTAGTTTAAATCAACAATGATAAAGCAATACTTTAGCACAAAGAAAGGATCAAAACAAAATATTTCTGCAAATATATTTATCATCCTTATGTTTGTAGCACACCAAGATTTACAACAGAAAAATAATCCACTGAAAACTACTTCTAACTAGATCCAATAAGTGTGCTAGGGTAAGTAGAGAGTTAGGGAAAAATGTAGCCAATTCCTAGGGCTAGTTTAGGAGTTATAAGGGGTTAGGGTTAGTTTTTGCAGCCCTAATGGATTAATATGAAATTTTATAATAGAATAAATAATTAATAGTTGAAAGGATGCGTAGTGAGGCAAGAGAGCCAAAGGATTAAGGAACAACTTCCCAAAGAGATGTCTTTAAAACTTGAAAATTTCACCTTTACCAAGGCAACAATTTATTCCTCCAATACAATGAGTAATGACTAGTGAATTTAATGATTTGGTTAATGGAGTCAAGCAAAGAGATATGAGTTATAGAGGTACTACCTCTTTGGGGTTGTAAATCCTTTTACTCCCCAAGGCAAGTGTCTCTAACTGAGGTTCAGACTAAGAGGGTGTATGCACTTATACTTCTATTAGAAAACCCTTGTTAAACCAATAATGTAAGCATAAACTTATGGAGGATATGGTGGAAGTATTCCCTTATAATTCCCACCTAGCTCTAGAAAAATAGCCTTGACTTGAATAACAAATGAAAGCACAATGTAAAAAGCCTTACCAATTCAAGGAAATGCTAAGATAAACCACACAATAGAAAGTGAGAATTCCAAGGCTAGTGCATCACTTTCACCAACCAATAACCAAGAAATTTATCCATACACAAGAGCACAAGACACAAAATATCCAAAGAGATGATTGAAATTTCGGTCCAATGCTTCTCACAAATGGGAGAGTTATGTTTTTAAAATGAGATCTTATGATATCTATTTATACAAAATGTCAATCATAGTTTGTCCACATAATTTTTAGGGTAAAACCAGATTAGAGGTCAAGAAACCTAATATTTATCCTTTACAAAATAATATTAAACATTCATCTTAATTTTACTTTTTCACAAATGAAAACCCTAAGAGTGATGTCACCCCTTTAAGAGGGACATTTTGGTACTTTTAGGTCAATCGTTGAGTTGGAGATGATAGGGTTGGGCCTCAAAAGGCCATGCATCACCAATACAACCTTATAATTTATGATCCAAGGGTTCCTTCCTTCAAAATGTTCCATGTTATTCATCACCACCTCATACCCCTCAAGCATGGCGTCAAACCTCAAAGGTGTTTGCCTCTCTAGGAAAAAGGAAAATGTTTGTCATGCAAAGTGAGGCCATGTAGGAGTCCAAGTTATCCTCTAGGTATTTGAAGGTATGTCTCTCATGGGTATGTGGCCCCTTGGCATCCAACCTATGGGCTTCAAATACAGTGGAATCACAAATGAGCTTGCTCCTCCAAAGCTGTCCCACCAACTAGGTCTGCCAAAGATGAATGAGCACACCCTCCAGGATCTCAAGTCAAAAGATCCGCGATGAGTAAATCAAATCAATAAATGAGCCACCTAATCACATGCATCAAATATTGCAACTTTTCAAAAGTAACTTCACCAAAATACAATATCACGACTTACCAAGATTGGATATGGGAGGGTTGATGAGGTGTCTTGTGGGTAGATCTTTCCCTAGGTCAAGGATTGTTTCCCAAGTGATCCCTATCTAGAACCATGTAAATTGGATAAAGTGGTTAAGGATCAATACTCAATGGGAATGGGGTTCATGAAATACAAGGGGTTGTTGTGTCTCATTCATGGGTGCCTTTGTAGAGGGTGTGTGGCACGCCGTTTACTATTACAATTTTTTCCAAGCCCATCATTTTTCATTATTTATTTCTTTCATGTTTTAAGGGACGATTTGAAGGCCACTTTCTAGCGTGGTGTCCATATAATGACAATGTCACCAATAGATACCTTGCATAAATGAGAAGGTTGGATTGTGATGATACCCCTTTCTCTTAGTTGTGCAAATGAGAGCCACTACCCTAGCTTATATGATGGTAATGACATACCGCTATATACCCATGATCATAGAGCCACTACCACAGCTTGGTGGCTAGATGATGGTAATGACATACCACTATATACCCATGATCATCATGATAGATTGAGATCGTGAAGATGAGACCTCATATCCTCCAATAACCCTAATCATTATATCATTGATTCTTGTGGGTCCCCCTTTTCCTACTGATAATCATTTCATTGCTTTGTTGGGGGATCCACACAGGTGGAAACATCAGGAGTTTATATATAGGATTTATATTGAAATCATCTGGAAGGGTGAAGCATATGGAAGATTGAAGCATCATGCAAATATTGAAATGACACCATATAATACTTGACTTGTACCTCATGGATCAAGGCCGATTGCCTCAGGAGACAAGCTGGTGTGTTGGATGCCATCTAAAAATCTCACGACCTATGTGGTGGTGGGAAGGTATCATCCATGCAAGTGGATATTTTTGGTCATGTAGTCTCTCAACACTGAATATCAGTAACCTAAGTGCCTCAAGACATAATCTCCTTAGTTATCCCATAAAATGGGGATAACATCTATCTCCTACTTGGGTACATGTTCTAGGTTGTAGAGGTGCATGAGGAACCAAAACATATCTGGTAGACACGGCCTGCAAAACTTCGAGGAAAAATGAAAATTTATCACCCTTCATCCATCTACATAAAATTACAATATAAAACTGTTAAGCCCTAATATTGGATCATTACTATAATTGGGGCATATTATATTAGTAATGTTATTTTATTTATATGTTGTGCTAGGCCATTAGTTAATGATATACCTCTAGTCTCCTATATATACCAAGGATACATTTCATTTTGAATCATAAATGCTTGGAACATTTTAAATTAGGTGGGAGGTTGCCCCTCAAAGAGGCCCATTATCTGAAATTATCACTTTTCCAAGGCGTTGAGTACTTACAAGGGACATGCTATATTGATATTTGGTTCTTAACACTAATATAGAAATAATTTTTTCTAAGCACATGAAATGAATATGCAAGAGTAGAAAATTGGAAATATGAGATGGACCATAGCTAATATAGGCAATCAGATGCAAATGTAAGGAAAGAAATATGACTTACCTACTTACCTGGGGTACAGGCTCTGAAGAGGTCATGTGCCACCTTGGAAATAATGCTTGAGGAGAGATCCATTCACCATTAATGACATCCTACTTCCTTCTATTGTGGATAAGTAAAAGAGTATGGTCTAGATACTTCCTCTATCTTGTAGGGCCCTAACCAAAGACTGTCTAACTTTTGATGCATTCCAGGTTTTCTCTCCTCTTGTCCCACATTAAAACATCGTCCCCTTCCTTGAAATATCTTTGCCTCACCTTGCGATCAAAAGTTTCCTTTACCTTTTCTTGATTCTTTGTCATTTTATCAAAGGCCATTCTTCAAGTTTCATCCAATTCCATGGGGTGTAAATTCACCCCTACAATGATTCTTTATCTACGGAAAATTGTTGAGCTATTTGTAGTGTTGGAATATGGATATTTATAGGAAAGCCAACTTCTAACCCATATACCAAAAAAAAATGGGTTTTTATAATTGGAGGTCTTATTGGATTGTGTGGTCTTCCATAAAGAGATACTTGGTACATTCCCAACTCTTCACTTGTTTTCCCCAACAATATTTTTTAGAATGTTGCATGAAATGTTTGCTATTGGATTCTAACCCATTAAGCAGGGATAATAATTTGAGTGTGATAAAACAATCCCATGCTTGAAGAAAAAATCATTGAGTGCCATTGAGCTAAAAGCTTTGGCGTTATCAGTGGTTATCTTAGCAGGAACCAATATAGTAATAATGGATTTCCTAAAGGAATTTCATACAACTTTGTTGGATATATTGTCATTGATGTCAACGGTCGATGTGATGATCTATTGTTAATGATGAATTACCCGCGAATAAGATTGTCATTGGTTCAACAAGTATATGGAGTTAGCAAAGATGTCAAACAATGTCACGAGAATCAGTATCAAAGCTTAGAAGGAAAAACACATTGCATAGTATATGAGGAAAGTGAACAATACAATTTGTGATTATTGTTGATCCACGGTGGATTATGATATTCTATAAATAAAAGCTAAAGGAGGGTTAAGCCTTGATCAAATCTCGAGAAAAGTGGTGTGTTGAAACTCGGTAGGTATGGTGTGATGAAGCAGCGGGGAACAAATCAAGATAAGTTGATGTTACAATCACCAAATCTCACAGTGAGACAGAATTGTGGAGATCAGAAGCTGAATTAAATATTTCACTAGTTCCAATCCCGCAATTAGTGGGACCGTTCGATCTTATGTCTTCAAAGATCGACAATTGTGGATTAACTCACAAAATGCACAACTGGTGTGGAGTTTGGGTGACGAATTAAATCTCGGAAGTTGTGGTTCCACAATCATCCTTGATCATGGATTTGCTTCGAGAATATTCATGACTGTTGGACCACATTTTGAGTGGAAGGATAGGATACACAAGTTAATATCTGAGATCTCATTCATGTGAAATTTCATCAGCCATTGGAGCATTCTAAGTGGAAGGATAGGATAAGCGGAGAACCTTAGACATATTGAGCCGTTGATCTAAGATCACGATCCGAGCGACTGTCGCCAGGTCTAAAGATGTGAGGACCTTACTCTCCATCAGTTTGATATTTGAAATACGGGCCGAAATTCAAGTGAATAGGACCATGGTTGGAGGACATAACGAGGGCTGTTGGATCGAGGATGTTGATCATCGAACCCATCAACAATAGCGGAAGATATCGTTGACAAACCGTCATTTGTCTAACGACAGGACACATGGCATAGTTAGAGAATGACAAGTGTCAATATGATTCAACATTTGGTACATGAAAATCATGAATCATGGTGACAGGCATCACCGACTCGTGACACGTCATGAAGTGACGTAAGAAAATTACATCACTTTGGGAGTTTTGCTTCAAGAGTTTTACCACGATAGCGGCCCAAAGTCGAAGTCCCAAATGTCATAGTCCCGAAATGGATACGAGACATCGAGATCTAAAAGATCGCTTCAGGAGTGTTCTCAACCATCGATATACTTGATTGGAAGGATAGTGTAAGAGGAAACGTGGCGGCGGTAATCGGCGATGTAGCGGTTTCCACCATTAATGACTTACATAGCGAGGTGATCACTCAGGAGGAAAATGGAGAAGCGATTATTGAAAGCCTCGAAGTCTTGAATGTCGAAGTCCCGAAATGGACACAGTTCGTCCGATCTGAAAGATCATTTTGGGAATGTTTTCAACCATTGATCATACTACAGCGAGAGTTGAGGCTCAAAAATTCTGAAGCCCATAGATGCGAAAGGATATTAACCGTTGATTGATAAAGGGACATGATTTAGTGGATTGTCATCTCCGGTGTGTCTGAGAAGGAGAGAAGGGTTTTTGAGATTCAATATCTCCGGAGTCCAAAGGCTCGAAGGAGATCTCAACCGTTGATCGATTTGGTGGTATATCAGCTGATGATCAAATATAGTGGAAGGATAACGTAATCATAATAGTCGAGCCAGAGTAAATGGTGGCCATTCATCTCATTTCTTGATTAAGTCCTGATTGTTGGATTAAGCAATGAAGGAGTAATGTAAGGATCGTATATGACCATTGATCCGGCTCTGCGGAAATATAAAGGTGAACCATTTGATCTATTTGGCGATATATTATTTGGTATATTTGAAATGTTAGAATTCACGAAGGCAGAAGTCAGAACCAATCATCCGACAAGAGATTGAATCGTCGCTGACTCAAGTGCTCATCTCACCCCTACTTGAGAGGACACCGCCATATGGTAATATATTTAAAAGGCATAATATAATATGTCGCTTAGATTAATAAGCCTTTGGTTTTGTGCCTATGGTCATATGAGATTGGTTTGAAGAGAGCACCTCATACATATTTCATTAGACAAAAAGTTACATCAGAACAATACAGAGAATCAATAAATGATCAAATATTATGCATTTGGTGAGCGAAATCACGACATAAACATGAGTGCGATATAATTGATCCATATATGTGTTCAACTCATGAGGACAAAATGAATCGATACACAATCATGATTAAAGAGTTAAATCAAGAAAACATGAATACAAAATAAAAAGAAAAATGATATTAATTAAAGTTTAGATTATCATTATAATTGAAGAGGTACAATGGTTCAAATAAAGGGACCCAATGTTTTAAATTTCACCGGTTTGAATATTATATAAACGATAAAAAGTGGTGATAAGAGTGTGTTTCTGTGGTTCAGATTTGAAGAAGATCAAAATAGAAGCAGAGTCGAAGATGAAGAATTGTTCATTCTAAGGTGTCTGTCAATGTCTTATTGAAGATCAAAAATAGAAGGAGACAGAGCATCAATTATGCAATCCAGTACTTGATATAAAAGACCATACAAGCAAAGGTTGCAACAAACAAGTAGAAATTACAACAATGGTTGCATGAGTCAAATTCGGTGAAGTACATAAGAGATTGTATTTCATTATAAAATAAGGGTGGTTGGGTGGTGAAAGAGCAGGTAGGAGCCTGCAGGGGAGTATATGCTTCCTTGTCAGTAGTAGGTGACTAAACAAGGGGTCGAAGCATCCTACGGTTGAATGCTTTGGTGGCAGAGAGTTAGTGCTTCCTTATGGAGTTGTAGGTGAATAAGCAGTGCGTAGCCTTCTACCGGTTAGTGGTGAACAGGGTGTGGGTGCATCTGATCACTTGGTGTTGATCGAAAAATGAAGAATATCTTCCTTCTATTTAACTTGTAAGAAAAGGAATTTTGGAGTTAATAGAAAGAGTTGGTGGTTCCTTCTATTTAACTTGTAAGAAAAGGAATTTTGGAGTTAATAGAAAAGAGTTGGTGGTTTTCCCTGTTGGGTTCCACGATAAAATCTTGTGTTCATAAGGGTTTGTTGTTCATCATATATTTCTTAATTGAATAATTAATATGTGTTCTTAATATGGATGAAGTTAAAAATAAAAAGTAGAAAATATTGATTCCACCCTCCCCCCCCCTCTCAGTATTGCTGGATATTCTTGTTACTTTATTTGTTTGGATATATTCCACCCATATGGTGAAGTAATTTGTGGTGGTCAAAATCCATCGATATCCATTAATAGAGATGTCCTTGAATTCACCAATGAAATCCAATCCCCATTGTTGAAAGGGTGCTTATACAATGAATGGCTTAATGGGAAGGGCAATAAGGCGTTGCTTTCCAGTAAAAAAATGGCATGGTTAGCAAGATCTAACATATCGATGTGTGTCAGAGAAAATAGTAGGCCAATAGAATCCTGCCCTTAAAATATTATGGGCAGTGGTGCATTTTGCAAAATGGCCATCACAATGTCCTACATGAAGGTCGGTCATTAACTTATCAGCTTCTTCTTTATCAACATATCTGAGGATCACCCCATTTGGGTTCCTCCACCCAAGACCATTCTCTATCAAGCAATACTTCGTATCTTTGAGTCTCAGGGCTCTTCTTTTATGTTCCACTAAATGATCATGGCATGTGATGTTTTTTAAGTAATAAATGATATTCGAATACCATTCATTGTTCTCAATCTCACTTACGACAATGTTGACTTGTTCTTTCTCTCCCACCTCAAGAGCTCTTGATTGATTTATATCATCATTTTTTCCAGTCCTTTCCCTTTAATTATCTTGGTTGGTTTGATCTCCAAATCGTATTCCTGTATTTATGAAACCCACTTTCATCTTGATCCAAGGAAATAATTTTGTGACAAAATGTCCTATAAAGAAGGGTAGGGGACACAGGATTTGATCTTGTTGTATCATACATAAGTTCTAAAGTGTTTGAGAGACTTGACCAAAGTGTAATCTTTCTTTTCTGTAATGGTGTAATTCTATTATGATTCTCTAATATTTTTTTCTCATGAACGCAATCGTTTTTTTGTCCTCTTGATCATTCTTTTGTAACAAAACCCCTGCAATGATGTCCTTTCAAGAAAAATAAAATATGATGAAGTCTTTAGAAAAATTTGGGCTAACCAAGACTGTTGCAACATTTATTGCCTCTTTGATACGCTGAAAATATGACTTACCTTCACTTTCCCATTAAAAATGGGCGTCCTTCTTTAGCAACTTGTTAAGGAGTTAAACGATTTCGACAAAGTTTGGAATGAATCTCCTGATGAAGTTAATCTAGCCAAAGAAAGATTGCATGGTTTTCTTGTCCTTAGGGAGAGGGATCTTCTTGATGGCTTCAACCCTGGCAGGGTCTATCGTGATTCCATATTTATAAATGATATGGCTTAGTAACTTACCCTTGTCAACACCAAATATTCATTTCTTAGGGTTGAGAGAAATTCCATACTCCATACATTTCGGGAAAATAGTTCTTAAGTGTGGGATATGTTGTTCCCTCTTGTTGGAGATAAAGGTTAGATCATCCTGATATATCTCTATAAGTTTCTCGATCATATTCGTGAAATCATATTCCATGGCCGGTTGAAAAGTAGCCCCTGCATTGGTCATTCCAAAAGACATTCTCAAATACTTATAGGTTCCACAAGGGGTGGTAAAATAATTTTTGTTACGAGGAAAATATCTCTATGGCTAGGGGAAAACCAAAACAGACGGAACAACACCTAGAAATCAACTCTAATATCAAGTATGTTATATAAATGAAATGCTAACAAGACAAGGCTAGAAGACTACCTCATCCAGACGTTCGAAGAAGACAACCGTTGAGCATGCAACCCAAAGATTTATACCTACAACTTGTCCTCAAAAACCAAGATACACAAGCATATGGTGATAATATATAGTGTTAGCATATAAATTAGCATAATCTATTAACATACATGACAAATAAGCCCATGGAATAGTAATTTAAATATTTACAAGATATCAATTGGACGAGAAAAGAGTATTTCTATTAAAATAATCACCAGAAGTACATAGGTGACAAAATTATGTAACGACACATATCCGAACCGAGAAACTAAGTCCCCCCAGCTGGGCCTCCGCCACTTCAATCCTACAAAAAGGCAAGCTCATATATAGGTGTCAATGAGGTTCTCCATCAAAAAGAAGGAAGAGTTTGGGGGATGAACACAAGAAGTTCAGAATTTCAAGGACAAAGGGATGTAGACTCAATATGAAGTGAAATTTATCTAGAGTGTCTTTTCTCTCAAATTTGAGTTGTTGAATATCTTCAAGGCTTGGATATGGCTCAATTTATAGCCTATAATTGGAAATGAAGGGTCAATTCGGGGCGTTTCTAGTATATGGAAGGTCAAGGATCATGGATCTCATGACATGGCATGGAAACCTGACATAGTTTTTAATTTTTAAGCACCAAACCTGATGTATACGGGCTATAGTGGAGAAACCTGTGTATGTGCTTGTTGTATAACTGATAGCATGTGTATATGTATAAAAATATGCATTTGTGGTTCTAGAGTGAAAAAAAAGAGGACTCCAGATCCGTAGAGGGAAATGGAAGGCCATCCAAGTAAGTTTCATCGAATGAGGTAATATTTGTTGTAACAAATTCCCCCTAATGTATGAGGTCAGAGGACTATCTGCGATCACTGAAATACATTATAATTCCCAGAAGTGGAGTAATGAAGATTCAATTAGAAGTACTAGTTTCTCATGAGAATATTACAATCCATAATGAATTTGTACACATGGATGCCAATCTGAATTACACTGTAGATCCATGTGAAAAATATATCAAATAGTTGTTCATGGCCATGAATAGGGAATAAAAAGTGGGCATATGCCATAGGATTTCATAGTCATGAACATGACACAGTGGAGTCCAGTCTCAAAATAAACTGAAGATATATGTATACAATGGAGTAGAATCTAATCCCCCATGATCACTGAAGTCATATAGGTACTGGTCCAATGAAAGAAAACAACAAATAAGAAATGTTGCTACTGTAATCTAGAGTTATTCTACACTATTTGATGAAGGTGCAAGTCTACATGTGAATAGAGGAGTTGAGGTTGAACACAATGAGGATTTGTTTGATTACCGATCATTAAGGTATACCATTAACAAACTCGAGACAACCCACCGATAATGAAAGTAGGTGTCAAGGAACTGAGTACATTCCACAAGTGTGAATAAGGGTGTTGAGGTCGAACACTTGAAGAATCCATCGATCAAGAGACATTGATTTATTCCCAACTATCGATGGTGGGAGAACCTGCCACTGATGAATGCAAGCCTCTAGTTACTAATAGGACTCTGAGTGTCGTTTCCAGAATAGATGAGTTGAAGTCGATGGAAGGAGACTCGCTGAAAGGAGATCATTAAGGAATCTCTCATCATCCAACACGTGGTACAAATAATAGCTTTATGATTAGGAGGAGCTCAGATGAATAAGATGTTTCGTGAACCAAGTAGTTCATGAAAGAGACCCTATGAATAGAAGCCAATAAGGAAAATTGTTGAAAAAGGAGAGGAAACCACCAATGGGGCTAATCAAATCCAATACACTGCATGTATCCCAATGTGTGAATAGATTTCTTGTTGTTGAACATAAGGGAAACCCCCTAGTTAGTGACCAATGAGTAAACTTCATCTTTTGGGTTCAAGGTTACCTACCCATGATGAAAGTATGCCCAGGATGCAAGGTAGGACAACAACTTCATGTGATTTTGAGAAACACTGAGGGTATGGCTGACATGCAAAGTCAATAGTTCTGAGAAATGGTTGACATGGGATTATAGACTTCATTTGAACAAGAGCATGAGACAATGGATAATTCAGGTAACATAGACTTGATATTGATAAACGATTGTGACGTAAGAGGCATCAACAAAATCTCCATAGGGATTGGAATAATAACCAGTCGACGGAGTAAACTCTAAGTAATGGGCTCAACTTCCTAAGGTCATGCTAAAACCAAACTTTGGATGAAAGTGGACTCAAATTTTTTTTTTTGTTCAAAGGAGACACAACTACTGCCAATACGAGATAATACTCTTTTCCCGCCCGTCTTTTTTTGTTTTTTCATGGGAAAATAAATGCTATGATACATGAGAGGAAACGAGTGTCGTGAGTAAGAATCTAGTTCCAAGCAGTGGAACATACCTATTCTCAATGCAGGGAAGTGCATGTGGGGCATGGACACTCAGGGGGATGTTTCCTCTAAGGGTATAGGGTGTCAAGCTGTAAAGGATATATGTAAGGCATTGCTTGGCTAGTGATGCAAATTGTAGAGGAAAGAAGATTATAACGAGAAAGTGGGAACCGGAAATAGGCTCAATAATGAAAGTAGGATGATGGAATGTAATTACAAATTAACTCCAAAAAATGTCCCTTTTCGTAGATTTAGTCCACTAGGCCTGAAAAAAGTATAAAACAATACCCACGAGAACTCTTCTAGCCAATGGTGACTAGATTTTTCCTTTTTCTTAAATAACCTACTTGGTTCAGAAAAGGGTTAAACTTATACCGAATAGACGTCATTTCAAAACCATTTAACGAGTGTGAAAGGGACAAGGTCACTCTGCAATCTTTTTGATTTTTCGGGAATAAAAAAAGAGCTTTACCAAGACTCGGGGGTAGTCCCATAGGTAATGGTTAGAATGCTTGTGAGTAAGAAAATGGGGTTCAAATGCAAAGTTATATTGGGAATTTAAGGAGCTCTCGGTCCTAAGGAATAAAGTTTGCATGGGCATCAAATGACACAAAGTTTCTAACTAGGGCACCCATGTTTGGTAAGTCTCTACCTCTTAATAATGACACTTCTAATAGCAGTGAGAAGTTTTTGTGTCGCTAAGAAATGGGTTCGTACCTAGGGTGTGTGGAACACGGTCATAGGACGATGCAAGAATGAAAAGCAGAGTGAAAACCTATCCTATATGTCGATGAAAGAATATACTTGTTGAAGGCATGAATAGGCGGTAGAACGCTGGAAATCCGCAAAAATCCTAGAAAAAACTACTAAAAACCAAGTCTTTCCATTGCACAATTAGTCCATAAGGTCAAAAAATATAGAAAATAACTATAGAATGTGGGCAAAAAATTTGTATTAATAGTAAAAATAAAACATTTTACCATACCATTTGAGTTTTTTCACCCACATAGTGCAATTTAGGCCATTATGCCCACAATATTCAAGTGACGATTATGGGAGCTATGATCAACATAATCAACAACCGTTTGGACCAAGTAAGTTCCTATCCCATCCTCTTCAATTTCAATGATTTAAATTCCAGTTTTAGTCCCCATTTTTTTAGTATTAGAGGGCGTTACATGGAAACTAGGGTGTACGCGAGTGACAGATCATCAGATCGTGTATACAACTCTATATACACAGGAAATGAAAAGCATGAACGCGTATATGAATCCCTATACATGACTGTCATAAGGTTAGCCTGCATACAATTCCGTTAACAAGTTTTTGAAGGGTTTTAACTCAAAAAATGGTCTTTCCTTTGCAGGATTGTTATTGAATGGAGGGAAAGGGAGCATGAGGAGATATATGTAGCAGTGGAAAGAGATGCAAGGGCCCAAAAATCTTTGAAACGATGTGGAATTTATAAATTTTTGGCTCTCAGAGGAATGAGGGCTTAGGTGAGGTTACTCTAGTTATTGGTAAACTACTGGGATCCAGAGACAGAGTCCTTCAATATTGATGGGAAACCATTGAGGATCGAAGTGAATGATATATACTTTATCTCATGATTGTCTCATCGGGGTGAGGTAGTGAATCTCAATACCCGAGGGGTTGGAGGTGGTATGACTATGGAGGAGTACAATTCCACCCATTGTGTTGCAGGCATAGATAAAGTAAGGAGCCAACTCCCTATCAGGGCGATCGAGAACGCAAGTCTAAAGATCATCATTCTTGTACTCACATGGATTTCAGGGTTAGCCTCATTGCACTAAGAATCAAGGCCACTCATGTTCTATGAGGTGTTGTGTTTAAGACCCACTGTTTATGACTGGTGTACCTCACTCCTGGTCAACATGAAGAGCCAGTTGACGGATTGCAAAGAAGGGAGAATGAGAAACTTCATATTTTCATCCATACTTCGTAGTTTTTTATTTGAGAGGGTTCTAGGTTTGGGACCTAGAGTAGATATTACTCCACACGGACTACACGATCTAGCCATGTCATGGTAGAATGACGTGATGGGGCGGTAGGGTGCCAACCCTATACAATGATGAGTTATTTTTCTGGTGGCGGCGACAAGTCATATCCATTGATGGCTATCCTTATGGAGGGATCGACTACAGAGGGGATCCTGACATTCCATTGCCACTAGGTTCTGCCTATGGTGATATTGGTGAGAAATGATTTTATATATTTCATTTTGTTTTTGTGTTTTTCAATTTTGATAAAGGAAAAATAAAAAATGCAAATATTTTTTCATGGTATCAATTATTAACAATTACTTTTTTATGCAGACGTAGGTCTGCGGTGACTATAGGGATTCCCACAACATTGACGAAGGGTCCAAGGAGATGAACTAGCAGGCGGGGATGCGGAGAGAGTGCTACAAAATGTGGAGGGGAACTTGTCTCACTTGACACATGGATTCCTATGGTTCAAGTGGAGGATCTATTAGAGGTTATGCAATGGTAGGTGGTGGGTTTACCCTGTGCGTGGCTGCATCTCATCTGACATCTTGCAAACGTTGTAGTGTGCTATCATGATACACCTCTGGCACCACATGCATAGATGCCATGGTCATACTATGTACCAACCATATATGTAATCTGAGGGTGTGCGCCCCATTTTGTACTATGAAACCATATTTTTTGGACTTGAAAGGATGAAATATAAAAAAGAAAATTGGTCTTTGACTTTACTTATATATGTTACAATGTGTAAATGTTTGAATGTATTTTCTTTACTTAGTTAAGTGACAAATTCCAATCTAAAATATAATTAACATATTCATCAGATACATGATTAGAACTTCTAGGGATATGATTATAAGTAAGAAAATCGAAGTATCATTCATGTTGGTCCTAAGTCTGCACTTGATTGCTAAAGGGAAGAGCTAGTCCACCTCAAGTTTGGAATGGTTGGTTTTATGATAATTTGATTTTTTTGGTTAATTGGAGGGTTGGTTTTACCAAGACAAAAACATGGGTGGGTTGGAAAGAAGATATGGTTGTAGGTCCTCCTTGGCTGGTGGAACACAAATGATAGACAAGTGAGACAATGGAGGGATGAACAAAGGAATAACAAAAAACAACTCAATGAATTATCTGTTGTAAGAAATTTAAGTCTTAAAATAATATTTCAAGAAATAAACAAGTATCCAAACACAATTACTCTCACAGGTTGCAATAAATCACATCTTTACTAAAGAATTAGTTGTTTAAAAAGTTTCATATCAGTAAAAGATGAGTTATACAATAGCTTAAAGGGAAATGAAATGTACTTTGCACACATCAAGATTCAAAAATTGTATTCAGGATAAGAGAAAGAACACATATAGATTTGAGCATAAAACACATTGTCATCAAGAGCATATTCACTAGGTAAAGAGATTAATCCAATCATAGAACAGGTTCAACCAGTTGATGTATTAATTTTCTTCCCAAAAAACTGAACCCCTTAACCATACAGAAACCGTTTATTTATCATGGTTTGCAGAGAATTTATACCATCTTGAAGACTAGAGATTAACTCTGCATAACTTTCTGAACACAACTAATCTATTCTAGTATATCTCACCGGTAACATAGTCCTGGAAAAACTTAACTTAACCTTAACAAAATGTGGCTCATACCAAACAAAAAATCGTCACTTATTATGCTTCGATACTAATATTTCGAACCTTGAACAACTAGACATTTACAAGTGTAAAATACTTCTACTGTCTATGCTGGAGTAAATTAACCATTAACCAAAATAATTTGATAGATGAAAGTGACTGGAACTATGCCTTGATATACGGGTCCATTCTACCTGGAGACTAATTGGGGGATATCTTGATTAACTGGAATTATCCTTGGGCCCCTTCTTGCTCTTTGATAACAGTAAACTAGAACACAACTGGCCCATAATTTGGTGAATTTCTGGGAAAAATGACCTCAAAGGTATCTTCAATTATCTCTTACCATGATACATGTGTAAAATATGAGAGAGTTTTTTGTGCATGGGCCCGTTCAAAACAAAAAACTCTTTCATTTTTCACAAATTCACCTCCATTTGTTCAGAAGACGCACCGAAAGACAATGACAAAAAAAGGGAAATCAACATTTAGCGAATTTATGAAAAAATGACCTCAAAGGTATCTTTGATTATCTCAGACCATTATACTTGTGTAAAATATGAGATAGGTTTTTTTGCATGGGATTACTCTAAACAAAAACCTCTTTCGTTTTTCACAAATTCATCTCCAAATGTTCGGGAGGCGTGTTTAACAAGAATGATAATAACATGGAAAAAATAGAGTTTTTTTCAGTATATTTGGGCAACGCCTTTTGATTTTTCTTATGCATCTTCCGATACATCTTTTGCATATTTGTATGTTTCTTTTACAACTCTTGGTTCTACCATTTCAGAGTTTGAACTTGTATCTTTAATGCTTGCACATGGGGGATGTCCTTTATAGCTTCATCAACTTCCTCCTTTGGTTTAATTAAACCCCACTTCTTACCTTTCTCTTTCAACCTCTGCTCATCATCCATGGAAAATTTATTATGATCATCTAGCATTTTGTTTTGTATGTACCTCATTTAATACCTGTGCATTATTTCATACCCTTTTCCATGTGCTTCCTTCATAGATCCCTGCATTTTCTTCTTGTCTTGGTTTGTGATAGACTTGTTGTGGTCAGCCAGTGTCTTGCTCCTTGTTCTCATATTATAACTGTGTATTACTTTAGGTTCCTTTCCTTGTGTTCCTTTAATGGACCTGTGTACTCCCAAAGTGTTATTTTTAATATTTGGTTTAATGTCTTGTGAACTATGGTGAGGATCCCCTGCATGTGGTGAGGTGTCAATAGACTCTTTCTCAAGATCAAGTCCATAATCCTGTGTTCCATGTTTTTGACTGGAGTCTATAGGATACTCTTTTTTCACAGTTACAAATGGTGTCTCTACAATCACACACTCATTAGGCTTTGATTTCCCTTTTCCCAGTGTTATTCTGTTAAAAAATTTGACTTCCATTTCTCTCAGGAAGGAACCATGGTGTACAGAGCACTTATGTTGTCAATGATGCACTGAATGTGAACTTCCTCATGTTGAACTCGATACATGCATGTTGTTAACCCTTTGTTCAACCTGTAGTAGCCATGATTGAACAGTACAGTTCTCACGACCATGAATGATGTTGTATAATGATGAAACTATGTGTAATATGGTGTGGAGGCACTCATTTATGATCGTGCACATATGCATGCGCCATTCAAATGGTTTAAACATTTAAAATGACACATTAAATTATTAAATAATTTAAAAATTAGTGCGCCAACCCCATTTGCAAGATTAGCTTAGTTCTTGCAATTAGCCATGTATGTGCATACAAAACACTATTACACCTACTATGAGTTCAACCAATGGTAAGTATGATGACAAGTACTTCAGACCCAAACCATAACATGTAATTACCCTTCAATAAAACAAAATATGGTGCAAAAAAAATCAGTCAAGAGAGCTAATGATAAAAAGCTGGGTCATTTAGTAATGGGGGGGCCCAATTAACCAAAAAAAAAGGTATGATTTTTGATGGAGGTATAGGGTAATGAGAGAGGAGGGGAAGGGGTACAGACTTAGGTCTCAACATTGGATCCAATTGGGGACAGCACCCCCTGTGGGGTTCTAAGAACATCAGATCAGGTGCCTAGGAATTCAATAACTTGCTCCCACTTCCCTCAACTTACCTCTATTTTTGTATTCCAACCATGTATATCTGTCGATGTCTCTCAGCCATGCATATCTGAAAATCAAAATTGTAGCTACACCCCAATGCCTTTGTTAGGCTATGGAGTCTTATTATTGATATAATATATAAGCAAACTGAAAATGAAATGATTGAATGATGAGCTTATTCAACAAACCCCTACTCTAGTCAATTGAAAACCAAGTAATCATGTGTAATAATATTTCCAGTGAATCCATATGAGGATTTGATTATCAAATTTGAAATTGACCTCCATCTTTAAGTACAAATATGATAGTAGAAACTGAAAAATATAGTAGCAACTTACAATTTGGAATCCCATACTTAAAGTTTTAAAATTCTCCCTTCACAAAATAAATAAAATTATTTAATCCAATCTGACTTCATATAGACTGCTACAGGATCTGAAAAAACATGAGAACCATACCCTTTTTGATAATGAACATTAACACTTATTTCAATCTGATCCTCAAAATTGTAATTTTGTTGTATGCATTTTATTTTGTGGATGAATGTGCATTATTCCAGCTGTGTTATATCCACTTCATGGTAAAATGATTAAAATCCTCCATTCAAAACAACTGTTGGTAGAAACACCCCATTTTGTTCATCAACCAATATCTTTCGTTCACCCTCTTTAGAGCATTAGATTCATAGTTATCACAAATGGGTATATTAAGTTGATAAAGTTGTTGTTGATTTTGGATTTGAACATCATCTCCTCCAGTGTTCTCTAAAAAATATGCTTCACAACTATCATAGAATGGGTCATTGCTAAGGAGTTCCATTTGTATCATTGTAGAAATTTTATCCTCATCATCAAGAGATTTATCATAGATAGGCTGGTCATTAAAAATTCCTGAAACTTGAACTTCAAAATCCTGCATTTCATGAAATCCTTGGGAAATTGACTGCATTATAATAGTATGATCTATGTCAATCTTTGGAGAAGAAATCTCATCATCAAAATCATTGTTAGAGACATTTGATATAATGCAAAATGTTTCTATGAAATTCTAATCACCTTTTCTGTCATCAGAACAAAAAATTTCCTCCTGAATAGAAAAACTAGAGAAGATTTTACAAGGGGATGACTCTTATTCCACTTTTTTAACATTAAATCCCTTCTCATTCATACTATTAGAGGAACCAACTATAGAATTATGCATACATAAATCAAACTCCTCACAACAATTTTCAAAAAGCAAATCAGCTGGAGAAAACATTTTAAAATGATCACTAAATGTTGCATGGAACTTTTTTAGGGAAGATATGCTAGAAGGAGGCAAGAATTAGTAACATTCAAAAGAATCTCCCTCTAACGAGTACATTAAAATCTTCATTAATATATCTTCATGATGTATACCCAACTGATGCATGACTTCATGGAATTCAAGCAAATGATATGCAGGGTTATCATCTTTATCTTCTCTAAATTTGGGCAAGTAATCACCCCACTGATCTATAGTAGGAACAACATTTGGAAAAGCAAGAACAACGGAGAAATTAAGAGGAGAAAAACTTAGATCCAATATGGATTCCATTTGAAAATATGACTTCTTGAATCTGTGGAGTTGCCACTGAATTCTTTAACCATGGAGTTGTCGGGTGAATGATCTACAGTCGGAATGTGTCTAGTCTTTGTTCACCATCAAAGATCAGATTTGATCATTGTCGTTCTCCCAGGGAAAGAGATTTCATTACTCTGTTCCTCAGAAACGACGCCAAAATATGTTGGTCCTAAAGTGTGCACCTAACTGCTAAAGGGAAGAGCTACGCCACCTCAAGTTTGGAATGGTTGGTTTTATGATAATTTGATTTTGTTGGTCATTTGGAGGGTTGGTTTTACCAAGACAAAAATATGGTTGGGTTGGAAAGATGATATGGTTGTAGGTCCTCCTTGGCTGGTGGCACACAAATGATAGAAAAGTGAGAAAATATAGGGATGAACAAAGGAAGAACAACAAACAACTCAATGAATTATTTGTTGTAAGAAGTTTAAGTCTTAAAATAATATTTCAAGGCATAAACAAGTATCCAAACACAATTACTCCCACAGGTTACAATAAAACACATATTTACTAAAGGATTAGTTATTTAACAGGTTGCATATCAGTAAAACATGAGTTATACAATAGATGAAAGGGAAATTAAATGTACTTTGCACACATAAAAAATTGCATTCAAGATAAGAGAAAGAACACATATAGATTTGAACATAAAACACATTGTCATCAAGAGCATATTCACCAGGTAGAGAGCTTAATCCAATGGTAAGTATGATGACAAGTACTTTTGATCGAAACCATAACATGTAATTACCCTTCAAGAAAACAAAAGATGGTGCAAATAAAATTAGTCAAGAGAGGTAATGATAAAAATATGGGTCATTTAGTAATGGGGGGACCAACTTAACCAACAAAAGGTATGATTTTTGATGGAGGTATAGGGTAATGAGAGAGGAGGGGCAAGCGTGTAGAATTAGGTCTCAACAGTTCCAACAGTCATACCCATAGGAATTGTTAGAGTAGAGTAGGATCTCTCACACGGTAACTGTCGTTCAACTGACATATGACTAACTGGGAGTCCTGAAGAACTTCTAAATATCGAACACCATGTGCAATGGCGTCGCGTAATAGATCTATAATGAAACTATATTCAACCAAATTATTCATTGATGGCTCTAGACGAACACCACCCAAAGATACCAGTTGGTCCTCAGGTGAGTAAATGACCCAAGCGACGAAAGCCATGTTCTGTGTATGAAGATTGGCACCGTCCGCGAATCCTAAGTAAACTGAAGATTCCGTTGACATTTTTCAACCAAGTGAAAACTCAATAAGCAAGCTGATGATGCAAAATAAAAGATAAAGAAGTATACACACTAAGATACACTAGTATACATAGGTCACACTCAAGTTTGAGGGATCAAGTGCAATACCTTTTAATGTAGAGCCCATTTCTGGGCTCATCCATCATATTCCCCTCATAATATTCTAATTTGTAGGCTCCTTTATCTAATACACGTCCAATGATATAGGGACCGTGCCACATGGGGTTGAACTTACTTTCCCCCAGCGGTTCTTTGGCTTGGTCATAAAGGATAACTAAGCCACCCTCAACATATTGTCGAGGATAGACATACTTATTTTATTGAACCTTAACACATCGTTTATTCACTTGGATATCCCTAGAGGCATCTCGACACTGCTCATCGAGGTGCTCCCAGTGCACGAGGAATTCTTCAAGATCAGATGTGTCAGGAAGGAGCTCAATTGCCAATTTAAGGGAAGGGATTTCACATTCAATCAAAAGAATCCAATCCATGCCATGTACTAACTAAAAATGAGAGAAACTAGTGGAAGTCTTTATCATGGTTCAATATTTCCAAAGTGCAGGTTAAATCATCAAATGCCAGTCAAATTCACTCTGGCTGACATTTTTTTGCAAAATGGTCTTGAGAGATTTGTTCACTACCTCTACTTGTCCAATTTCTTGGGGATAGTAAGGGGAATAATGACCGTTCTTAAACCCAAGTTTTAATGCTAAATCTATCATCATTTCATTCTGAAAGTGGCTGCCATGATCAGTGACAATCTCTTTTCGGATTTTGAACCGAGCTATAATTTGGTTGAACATGAATAATGTTGCAGTCTTACCTTTGATTTTAATGGTAGGCATGGCCTCTGCCCATTGAGTAAAATAATCCATGTCCAGGATAATATGTTGGTGCCCCACAACCGAGGCTGGATTGCAGTCCATAAAATCCATCCCCCACTTGGTGAAGGGTTCGACGATTATGACTGGGTGAAGAACACCTGGAAAGGGTGACACTTCTTGACCGCTTCAATGCAATCTTTAAAAATTGATGATAAAAAATAGTCAGCTCGCAATATATTTTGGGATGTCACAAACTTGGATAAATGGCCCTGTGTCTCCAATCCAACCTTATGCTTCATGATACAAGGTTTCCTTCCTTCAAAATGTGCCATGTGTAGTCATCACCACCTCAATCCCCTCAAGAATGACATCAAGCCTTCAAAGGTGATGTTTTTCCTTTCTTAGGAAAAACGTTTGGCATGCAAGTGCTAGGTGATGTCGTCCAAGGTGTCCTCTAGGCCTCCGAAGGTATTTCTCTCTCATCTGGCATGAGGTCCCTTGTCATCCAACGTATGGGATTCAATCCCCATGGAAGCCCAAGCTACACTTTTTCCTCCAAAAATGTCCACCAACTAGGCTGTGCAAAGACAATCAAGCTCACCCTCCAAGGATCTCAAGTCAAAATATCATGATGAGTAAATAAAATCAATAAATGAGCCACCTAAGCACGTGCATCAAATATTACCTTGTCAAACAAGCAAGTTCTCAAATAAATTATGTGACTTTCCAATCTTGGATATGGGAGGATTGATGAGGTGTCCTATTGGGTAGATATTTCCTAGGTCAAGGAATGTTTCCCAGGTGATCCATCTATAAGCCATGTAAAGTGGATGAAGTGGTTAAGGATCGAGACTCAATGGGCATGGGTTTCATGAAACACTTCATCCATCATTTTTCCATTATTTGTTTCTTTCATGTTTTAAGGATGAGTTGAATGTCACTGTCTTGACGTGGTTTCTAGAGAATGACAATGTCACTCACAAAGACTTTGCGAGAATGAGAAGGTTGGCTCATGATGAGACCCCCTTTCTCTCAGTTGTGCAACTGAGAGCCACT
>SNQJ01S0031354.1:9711-22040 GCA_010110895.2 Picea sitchensis
GCAAGAATATTGTGTCTAATTTGAATGGTGTTACATGGTTTGCAAGGAGTGTAGGGATTGTATTATGGTGCAATGTAGTGTAGTCTATAAGAACAATCTCTATTCCAAACCTCAAAATGTATAGTACCATATCTTGTTCATAAGACACATATTCTTTGTATGTTTCCCTTGTGGTGGCTCAAGCCCTCAGTACACATGATGCTTGACAAATAAATGTAACAATTTGACTATTGAATGATAGTGTTATGTTACCCATGGTTAAGGAAATAACTTAAGTTTCTTAGGTCCTATTTGAATCTTCTTAGAATTGAGATTCGTTACATAGTCCTTGTAAAAATACACAAGTGTTGCTTCTGCAGTTCTGAGAATAATGACCAAAATGAAGACTTGCCTCCTGTATTTATACTAATTCTGGAAGACTCCCTGGGCCGACTTCTCATTCTGGGTATTAATTATGTAGTATATAATATTTCCTTTTGCCGACTTCTTCTCTTGGAGGCTAATAACCTAATACAAGTCATTCTCTTGAGCCGACTTGTCTTCTAGGGTTATTAACCAATTGATTAGGGTTTCTTCTTGCTTCCCAAAATATTCTATTCTTGTTAGGTTTATACGTGGAGGTAAATACCTCCTGCAACTACCATAATATCAACAACATAAAATATAATATGGTCCAATGAACATTGTAATAAACTTAGATAACATTCAACAAGAGATGAGTTGAATAATGTTATGGACCATTAAGAGTCTCTTAAAAGACATGTCCCTAGACCCAATGCACCATTGTCCATGTTAGGTTTTACCCATGGGGGCATGAGAAATAATTTTCATTAGACTATTTCAATTGGTGAACAAATGGCCAAAAAATAGACAATCAAAGACTTTGTGTTGTAGTCATTCAAAGAGGTTTTAAGAGAGGGAGGTTGACAACTAGTAGATTGCATGTGCCACTGCAACACGTGGTTGAAGGATATTTAATATACAACCCAATTTAAAGAGGTGCAACTTATAAGGTGGGATTTCTAGTAACGAGGACTAGCCAAACAAAATGACAATGCAAAGACCAAGCAAAATAAAAACACGCTAAGATTGAACATTGTATTTTCATGTTTATTTTTTTAATACTCCGAGCATTATCAAAGGATTAAAAAAAATGACAACATTTCTACATGTCAATGGAGCCTTTTTAAGATTGTTAAAAACTTTAAATAAGATAAAACAATAGTACTAAAATGGAATATAAAATGAATAAACCAGCAAAAAATGAAATTGATGAGTTTTAAGGGTTTCAGGTTTTTATGAATTTTAGTTTTTTGGGTTCCAAATGTCTTCTTATGGTTTTGAAGTTTTGTGGTATCCACTTATTAGGTTCAAATTTAAGGGTCTTAAAAAAAAAATGAAAAAAATGAAAACTTTGCTAAACAAGAAAAAAAACACAAAAACGATTTCCAACCTCCTATGGTGAAATTTGTTTGGAAGAAGGTGGAAGAGTGCAAGGATCGTCCCCTAGCTTGGGGAAGCCTTTTCTTTGGTCGAAAGTTGGAAATAGGGCACGATCAATTGTTTCAACCTAATTTGTGACATAAAAACTCTCAATCAATAGTTGATAATATTCTCGATCGAGAGTTTAAATATTTTCAACCAAGAATCTAGGGGGAGAATCATAACCCTCGACCAAGAATCCTTCTCAAGAGTTTTAAATAACGGTCAAACAAAAACTCTAGTCCAAGACATTTAAATTTCAACTTGGAGTTTTTCTAATCCACCCAAACTCTCAAACAATTTTTTTTTAACTTGAGGTAAACATGGGCAAACTCTTTGTTGAGACATTTTAAAATGTTTCGACCAAGAATTTTAACTCTTATCCTAAATATTATTTAACTTTCAATCAAGATATTTCAATGACTATTTTCTTGATTGAAAAAATAAATATCACATTTCTTCACAAGCTTCTTTCCAAAAAGTGTTACTTGTCTTCACATTTTCAGCCACTAGTACTTCCCTTGGATGAAGTTTTCCACTTGCACCAATCCCACGTCTTCATTTCCCTATCATTATGTTGTTGAATTTCTATCTCTATATTTCCATCACCTATGGTTACATTGTCAAAATGAGGATGGAAGGAAACCTAAAATGTTGTTAGATAAAAATAACCTAAAGTCAAGTAGGAGCCCAAGGAGAGGATTCAAGGGCACCTATAGTTAATTTTTCAAAATGAGGATGGAAGGAATCCTAAAATTGTTGTTAGATTAAAGAACCTAAAGTGAAGTAGGAGCCCAAGGAGAGGACTCAAGGTCATCTTTAGCACACTTGAGGTGATATGCTCACATGCCTCTGTAATACTTCTCTTGACTATGTTAATATATAGACCACATTTCTGTCCCAAAAAACATTTTCTTCCCTAGTTTGTGCGATTCAAAGAAGTAGAATGATTTTGGCAAACCAACCAACAATAGGATGTCATTAGTAAGAAATAATGGAATTTTAGTTGATAGGTTGTTTTACTCGTTATTATAAGACTGTTTGGTCACTTTGCAAACAAACCTATTACTAATAAGTGGAAACAACATAAATTTGGGTGTTAATTGGGTTTAGTTTGTGATTGTTATCCTTTACACCAAGATTAACGAAAGGCAGAGATATTTAAAAAATGAGATGAAATTTGGTGAACAAAAATATTTATAATTTTTTTTGTTGCAAATACATAAATTCATTCTTTTTGTAAATCAACTAAATTTTTATTGATATGCAACTTATATGACAATACATTGATCAATTTTTTTAACCCATAATGTTTTCAATCTGCCTTCTAGGTCACACTAACCATTGGCATTGACCATCTCATACAAAAGGATGTCAATATCAACAAGATAAACAAAATCCCTGTTCAAATTTCAGGGACTTCCTTTCAAGAATATAACTATAGCGTGAAGAGATTAAGTCTAAATTATTCCTTATTATCATTATATCAGTGGGAACATGGGCCAAAACATACGTGGCCTGAGCATGGATAGAGTTAGAATTTCGGGACTTACCTGACTTATCATTATATCAGTGGGAACAAGGGCCAAAACATAGGTGGATTAAGCATGGATAGAGTTAGAATTTCAGGACTTACCTGACTTATCATTATATCAGTGGGAGGGCTAAAACTTAGGTGGCCTGAGCATGGATAGAGTCAGAATTTCAGGCCTTACTTGACTTATCATTATATCAGTGGGAACAAGGGCCAAAACATAGGTGGCCTGAGCATGGATAGAGTCAGAATTTTGGGACTTACCTGACTTATCGTTATATCAGTGGGAACAGGGGCCAAAACCTAGGTGGCCTGAGCATGGATAATAGAATTTAGGGCCTTGCCTAACTTATCATTGTATCAGTGGGAACATGGGCCAAAACATAGGTGGCCTGAGCATGGATAGAGTTAGAATTTCGGGCCTTACCTAACTTATCATTATATCAGTGGGAACAGGGGACAAAACATAGGTGGCCTGAGCATGGATAGAATCAAAATTTTGGGACTTGCATGACTTATCATTATATCAGTGGGAACAAGGGCCAAAACATAGGTGGCCTGAGAATGGATAGAGTCATAATTTTGGTTCATGCTTGAGAGGACTCGTGTCGTGTAATAAACTTAGATAACATTCAACAAGAGATGAGTTGACTAAGGTTATGGACCATTAGGAGTCTCTTAAAATACATGTACCTAGACCCAATGCACCATTGTCCATGTTAGGTTTTACCCATGGGGGCATGAGAAATAATTTTCATTAGACTATTTCAATTGGTGAACAAATGGCCAAAAAATAGACAATCAAAGACTTTTGTGTTGTAGTCATTCAAAGAGGTTTTAAGAGAGGGAGGTTGAAAACTGGTAGATTGCATGTGCCACTGCAACATGTGGTTGAATGATATTTAATCTACCACCCACTTTAAAGAGGTGCAACTTATAAGGTGGGATTTCTAGTAACGATTACTAGCCAAACAAAATGACAATGCAAAGACCAAACAAAATAGTGATCAGGTAACTGACAAGTAGCATTCTTCACATCCAACGACAACATATTCAACACAAGTACATATTCAACATAAGTACTTGTGAGGATTTGAAGCATAACTTGTTGACTCTTTGCAATATGTTTTTCAAACTTGAAGAGCATATTCAACATGTTGTTTATGAGGCTTTTAATGAACATAAAAATCAATACCATTCTTTGTGATGAAATTCCTTCAATAAGAGCATCCCTTGAAGATCATGCTACAAGAGGAAGGGCATATTGATTCAATAATAATTTCTCAATCCATTCCTATTGTAGTCTCTACTTTTGAGATTGATCAGTACCTAGAGTTGGGATGTTAAATTGACCCTTTTAAACATTATCTGGAGGATCTATTTTATAGCTATACATAGAATACCAGTCTTGGTATTCATCTTTTGTATTTGACCCATAATCATCTAGGTCATGAATTTCAAATGGCCATAGGTTTACCCCATCTATGAAGGTATACATACCCTACCCCCCTCTGTATTTGAACCTATGACCTCCAAGGAGTATACACATGTTTGTAACCATTATTATATGTATACACATTTATTAAGTATTAAATATATGCATTTTATATAAAATATTTAAATATACACATATATTAAATATTTAATATATGTAATTTATATAAAAAATTATTTATATAATATATATATTATATAATTTACATTATATAATATATAAAATATATACAAACAAAAATACATAATCCCTCTCCCGCGCGTGGATAACCCCCATTGTTCGAATTACCTTGCCTCACCGCGACTGATAGTGCATACCATTGTTGGAGTGAGAGGAGAATAACCTCACAACCTCCCCATGATTGAGAGTGCATGCCATTACTTGAGTGAGAGGAGAATAAACTCACCTCCCCGCGATTGAGAGTGCATTCCATTGTTGGAGCAAGAGGAGAATAATCTCATTGCTGGAGCGAGAGAAGAATAACCTCAACTTTGGGAGTGCATGTCATTGCTAGAGAAAGAAATGAGTGACTGAGAGTGCATGCCATTGTTGGAGGAGGAATGACAAATAATAACCTCACCTTTGGTAGAGACTAAGAGTGTATGTCATTGTTGTAGGAGGAGTGACTGAGATTTCCCTTGTTGGAGTGATAGAGGAGGAGCAACAGAGTAGGCCCTTGCTGGAGTGACGGAGGAGACCCCACCTTGACGAAAAATGATGCCAAAATCTGTAAGTTCTTAAAATCATTTAAAACCCCAAATCATGATCTTAAGGTTCTTGAGATGCTCTTTGAATTTAGGCAAGGGTGTGTTGGTTAGAGTTAGGTTAAATGCTCATTACCATACCTCTATCATCTAATCACATATATATTTCTTCATATGGCCAAATAACTATTATTTTATGAATTCCTTTGAACATTCTTCTGGTTTTTGGACCAGATATGCATGACCCTATACATGAGGGAGGCCCTTGATCCTAGATCTCACTCACTTTGACCACCCTTTCCCAAACTGGACACCTTGAGTTGATTATTTCTTTCTTTCATGTTCTTTTGAAGATAGAGACATACAATTGGGAAAAGGCATACATTCAATGTGTAGAATAATGTTGTCGAGTATATGCATAACAATGAGAATAATAACACTGTAAAATTTCATAATTGAGTGCTAGTAGGCCAAGAAAGTACCAACAACGAGTGTAATAACATTTTGAAAATTTTTCGTTATGTTTTGGTAGGAAAAGTATGTGCATAATAATGAGAGTAATAACACTTTGAATTTTTATCCTTGAGTGCTAGCATAAGTACTTAGATAATTTAATGATCCATGTCACCTATGGTTATGTACATTTTTTCCCTACAATACTACACCTACGAATATGTAATTTTTCACCCTAACCATATTGATTTACCTACAAAAGTAGTGCATTTGAATACTACTCACAAAAAAAATGTTCAAGAATGAACTCAAGCATTAGACCCAATTTTAAATATCCTTTAGCATTGGCCAACAACTAGTGAATCTACAAATCATTACATATCCCATGAAATAACCTTCAAGGTCGTCCTTAACCCATGAGGGTTTCAACCACACAAACATAGCCAATGTAGTGTCATAAATGGAAAAAGATGGAAGAAACTTGTCTTTTCCAAGAGTGAGAGAGAATCCATATTGAAATAAATTTCCTTGCCATGGGTTGCGTATTTTGAGGGGGGGAGCATATGAGTTTGACAATATTAGAGACAATGTTAACTGAAAATGATGAGACCTTCCCACAAAATTAACAACATGTGAGACCTTTTAGAGGGTCAACACATCGAATTAACTTGGAAAACGTATGCACTAAACTTAGGTATGCAATGTCTCCCATCATTGATGCGAGAAAACTATATAGGGGAGTGTGTGGAATCATGAAGCAAATAGGCTACCATGGAAACTAGGGCAAATCCTTGTTGTAGGTGATAAATGACTTGTGCTCGATTTCTTCAACAACTCTATTGGTTTCTTTTTCTATTACAACACAAAAAATTATCCTCATTTTTAGGACAACTACAAAGAAAAGGTGATTTATAAAACACTAGTGTTAACCCACTTGCAAAGAATAACAAGTCCCATGACTTTTGATTTCTACACAATAAAAAATAAAAATACAAAAATTTGGCATTTTTTGTGCTACAAGTAGGCCTAGAATTTGACATCCCACATGGTTTGAGACTGCTCATTCAATGGTATTCCTCATGATTCCTATTCCCCACCAACATCATTAGAATTTGTGTAATCTCATTCAATATTGGTATTTTGGCTCAAACACAATATTTTCTCTTCATACAAAAATCCTCTTCATCCTTTCAATCTATGAATAGATTTATCCTTCTAGGTCCTTGGTATTTTTGTTGCTACACCCTTAACCTCCCAATATTTCCATCTTTTTCGATGCCAAATTTGCAAAATCCCTTATCTCCAACAATGTTTTGAACTTCAAATCTCCTTCACTAATGACTAACCTACCTCTTTATTACCTCCACCAATTGTTTGTTTCCTCCAGGGAATCTAGTAGAACTCACAAGAAATTGTTGTCAGGATATTTACATCCATAGTTGTTAGTTTTCACCCAACCCCATTGCAGAGGGTGTAGTTGTACTTCCTCCTAGTCATCAAGCTTATTGTTGCCCCACAGTAGTACTAATGTGAAGTGTGGAGGGCATTCCTCTTTTCTTTCAAACCCCATAGTCTATACCTTTGCATCCACATTGGTATATAGCTCCACATCAACACTCCACTTCACTTTCCTTTGCACTTAACATGCAATACAAAGTGCAAAGGCAATGCTCTAAGAAAAAAACATTATGCTCTACATAGCCCCTTACTTTTTATGTGATTTCTGCTATGTGGATCAGCCTTCCCCATAGCCTTTACATCATGTCACCCTTTTTCCTTATCCTTTTGCTTGTAGATGCAAAGTGAAAAGTGCAAAGATATGGACTTCCCTTCACTACATTCTTAGCTCTGCATGCATAAAAATTTCTAAGGAAAAATAATAGGATTTTGGCCAAACTTGCAAAGGAGGTTTTGTTGAAGGCCTTAAACCTTGTAAAATTGTAGCTTAGAGCACTAAAATTGAACATAAATAAATTAAAAAAACCATTAAATAGAACCTTCTTTATTATTGGTCCATTTAGGATTGAACCACACATCCCCATTGGGAGTATTTTGGTCTATTTGATTCAATGTTAGAAATGATAACAATTTATTCAATGTTGTATAGGTGTGCTAAGTGAACTATGACATTTGCATGGTATTTTTAAAATTTGGGTCATTTTGCAGTATTGCACACATAGTAATCTATCAAGAAATTATTTCTTTGCTTAAAACCTCTTGCTCCTTCCCATAGCTAGTTTTCATTGAAGTTGAATTTCTTGCATTCCATTTTCCTCTTGCATGGTTTAAAGAGTCGAGTCAAAACACCATCAGTTTCACGACCACTCCTTTGAGTAACAACAACCTAAAATCAAGCACTAATTAAACTTTATCTAGCAACTTTTCTAGGGCTCTTCAAACCCATATTAGCTTAGGTGTAAAGCTTTGGAATAGGATTGTGAGAATAATTTTCCAAAGCTGCTAAACAAACATAAAGCCTTGAGTTAGGGAGTGAAAGCCAGTTGCTATATCACTGACTTTGGGAAGCCCTTCTAACACAAGGGTCAATCGCGAGGTCGCATTGGGGCCCTCAGAGTAATCAACCCTGATTTGTTGGTCTTGGTGTCGACTTTCAACTGTCCCCCCTCTGCTTTGGTATAGTAGGTGATACCATAGAGGACATAATATTTTAGACTTCCTACACAAGGTGACAACACGTGGAAGGTGGTGTTGTACTTGGGATCGACGTTGGCTAGACTCACTCAGACTCCTTAGAGGGTTGCCCACTACTTGGTGAGGTAACTTGCATTAGGGGGTTAGTTCGTTAATCAGGTTGTCAACGTAACTTTCCCATTCGTCGAAAATCATCCCCTTCATGCATCTATTATGCGATGTTGGATTCCATCACCAACTAGCGCTTCTTTGTGAGAAGGTTTGTTTGCATGCTTGGCTCCTAGATTAATTAGAGTGTGTTGTTTTTTCTCCTTAGTTGGCCTTAGGATAGAGTTTGTCTCAAATGACATCCATTTTGGGTTAATTCCTCATTTGATCAATACAAAATATAGATACAATTAAAATAAAAGGTAATAAAGAGGTAACAAATATCTCATACCTAACTTACGTCTTATAATTCTCCAACATTGTTCTTTACACTTAGTGCAAGAAACACCAAATAGAATGGTTTACACAAGGTCAATGTCGAATGTTATTGGAAAATTCAAAATATTATCATTAACCCACATCTCACATATTTTCACATGCACCATAGATTCACAATCTTTCATGAAGAGGTCTGGGAGAAATACCTCCATGCAAAATTGTCCACATCAGAATTGTCCATGTCCTTGATGGAAATATATAAAATTCCCTTGAATATATTTTGGTCCTTGTACTGCTTAAAAAGGATGATCCCATTCTAGAATTAGTGGTCAAAGACTACTTTTATCCCCCCTATATCTGGTAAATGCTACTTCTTATACTAGCCTTCCCCTACAATAGGGAGTGTTGTGTCCCTTTTCTCGAAAATAAGTGAGGTTCCTCTTCTTTCTCCCAACATTCTCCCAACCTCTTGGACAGTAATACATGCAGCCTCAAAACTAACGTTTAGGGAAACTAGAATCCAATCATGAACCAAGAGTGAACCGAGAGTGAGGGGTGAGAACTGGGAGTGAGGGGTGCTCTAGCTAAAATCCTATGTCAAGAATCCAACAAAGACGATGGTTCCTCAATCCTCGCTCAAGGAATAAAAGACTAACGGAGAAACATTTTTGAGTTCCGTGAGATGATGCAAGCTTGTTTAGGCATGGACTAGGTGACCAAATTATCCATCCACTCCCGATGCATGGTTTTGTAAATTGGCCCCTAAATCTAAATGTTGCATTGCTTCTTACTGAGCAAAGCACTAGTTATCAAAATCGATGAAAAAAACTACTTCTGAGGGGTTGGAATCGGGAGTGAGGGGTGCTCTAGCTGAAATACTATCCCAGGAATCCATCGAAGTCGACGGTTCCTCAATCCAAGTCTCGATTTTCATTTTATGCCCAGTTGCAAGTCGCGTCCCAAACCATTTCGGGGACTCTTGGAAATTCCTCCTTCGGGCATAAAATCCTAATAGAGCAACATTTTTGAGCTCCATGAGATTCTGCATGCTTGTTTAGGCATGGACTAGGTGACCACATTTTCCATCCGCAACATTTTTGAGTTCCGTGAGATGCTGCAAGATTTTTTAGGCATGGACTAGGTGACTATATTTTCCATCTGCTCCCGAGGCAGTGTTTCATAAATTGGACCCCTTAATCCAAATGTTGGTTTGCTTCAAACTGAGAAAAGCACTAGTTCTCAAAATCAATGAGTAAAGCAACTTCTGAGGCATGGCACCCAGGAGTGAGGGGTTCTGTAGCTGAAATCCTATCTCAGGAATCCATCGGAGTCAACGGCTCCTCAATCAGAGTCTCAGTTTTTGTTTAATGCCTAGTTGCAAGTCGCATCCCAAATCATTTCGGGGACTCTTGGCAATTCCTCTTGCGGGCATAAAAGCCTAACGAAGCAACATTTTTGAGCTCCATGAGATTTTGCATGCTTGTTTAGGCATGGAATAGGTGACCACATTGTCCATCCGCTCCCAAGCCATGGTTTCGTAAATTGGACCCCTAAATCCAAATGTTGCATTGCTTTGTACTAAGCAAAGTACTAGTTATCGAAATCGATGAAAAAAAAAACTTCTGAGGGGTTGGAACTGGGAGTGAGGGGTGCTCTAGATAAAATATTATGCCATGAATCCAACAGAGATGATGGTTCCTCAATCCGAGTCTTGATTTTCGTTTTATGCCCAGTTGCAAGTCACATCCCAAACCATTTCAGGGACTCTTGGCCAATTCCCGCTCAGGGCATAAAAGACTAACATAGAAACATTTTTGAGTTCTGTGAGATGCTGCAAGCTTGTTTAGGCATGGAATAGGTGACCAAATTATCCATCCACTCCCGAGGCATGTTTTCATAAATTGGCTCCTTAATCCAAATGTTGCATTGCTTCAAACTGAGCAAAACACTAGTTCTCGAAATAAATGATTAAAGCAACTTCTGAGGCATGGTACCCGTGAGTGAGGGGTGCTCTAGACGAAATCCTATCCCAGGAATCCATCAGAGTCGACGGTTCCTCAATCCGAGTCTTGATATTCATTATATGCCTAGTTGCAAGTCGCATCCCAAACCATTTCGAGACTCTTGGCCAATTTCTCCTGAGGGCATAAAAACCTAACAGAGCAGCATTTTTGAGTTCTGTGAGATGCTGCAAGATCGTTTAGGCGTGGAATAGGTGACTATATTTTCCTTTCGCTCCCAAGGCACAGTTTCATAAATTGGACCCCTTAATCCAAATGTTGGTTTGCTTCAAACTAAGCAAAACACTAGTTCTCGAAACCAATGAGTAAAGCAACTTTCGAGGCATGGAATGTAATACCCCAAGGACGTGCCCTAATTGTATTATGAATTGTAATTTTTGTTTTATAGGCTGGTGAGCCAAGTTTATATAAGCTAGTGGGCTTATGTGTTATTAGGCTGGAGAGCCTAAGTGTTAAGTTCAAGAGCCTACTTTTGTATATGTAATCATGCAGAACATTAATGAAAAATATAAACATCGTTGTGTGCAGATCGACCACGATGAATGAGTGATGGGGGACTAAGATTCCACATAATGGGTAAGGGATTGGGGGCTGGAAGCTGGGAAAGAGAGGCTAATTGTTGAGCCTAGGGGATTAATTCCTTGGGAATAATATTTTTTAATATTATTCCAAAAGCCATGTGAAATATATACTTTTATCCTAAGTTCCTAGAAAAAGGAGGAACACATGTTGATGGAAGGCATGCAACTTCATGGGTGACATGTGTCGACCCAGGAACATGCAGTTAAAAACTGTAGAAGTCAGCCATGGAGGGGGTTGGTCATTCTGTCATCCTCCACCTGAGTTCCCGTGATGCCCGTTTGAACCCGTTTTGCCTCTGCGTGTGCATCTGCATTGTTTTCCTGGTCACACACCCTGAAACTCATGGGAAAATCGATGGACTGATCCGCGTCTCCGGGAAGTTTGAGTATTCTGTATTTGTCTGAGCTGTGTGGTGTCATGATTGTCGGCTGTTGTGACCACATAGTTCATTCATGATCCGTTCTGTGTCTTCTGAGGAACCCGACACTTGGTTAATCCCCTTAGCCGTGCCGTGTTTTAGCATGGGTTGTTGCTGCCTGCGGTGCCATGCCCATCTGTTGTTGTTGTTTTCATACCTGTGTTAATGAATGTTGAATCATTGATGTTGTCCTCTCTGTGTTGGAATGGAGTTGAAGAGTCAGGTTTTCAGGCCTGTGAGCAGCTCTCTCCAGGTGAGAGAGTCTACTGGGAAGTGGTTTTGTCCCAGAGAGAGTCCAACACCAGCTACGAAGCTCTGAGAATTCTTGATCCGGCCTGTTGCCGAGACCTAGAGAGGGAGGTGAAGCAACGATGGATTGTGCTTGTGAAGGTGTATACTCCCGGGTGGAACAAGCATGCGGGGAATGAGAGTTTGTGAGTAGTGGGCGTAAGAAGGCTCCTGGAGAGAATCCTTCCTGTTATTCTGTGCAGTTTTTCCCTGTAACCTCAGCCTAGACTAGGATTCCTTGCCTTGGGTGGAGCTTAGTCCTAGCTCGGGGGTG
>SNQJ01S0031354.1:24408-36203 GCA_010110895.2 Picea sitchensis
TCATAATTTTAGAATTCAAAATAGCAATTTATTTATATAATCAAAGTCTGAATAGTTACATTGTAAAATACATAAGTTCCACATCCATTTTAGGATGATAACAAAAACTAAGACATTTAACTCCAAAATTCTGGACTTTAAGCCATCGCTTTAAGACATATCACTTCTTACATGAAATTCAAACCTACAAAAAAAACAGAATTCAAAAATTAAAAATTTACAATTCAAACATGCGGCATAATACAAAATTCAAAATTTGTGATTAAAACAAAATTGACATACATACCAAAAGAGTTAAGCGTCATCCTCCAACATACTCTTTCCCACAAAATATATTGTAAACATATTTTTCACCAAATATAATTTAGACATCTGTAACAATAAAAAATCATAATAAAAAAACAAATAACACATATTAGCATGTATATTGTAACTAAATATTAAATATACAATAAGAAATAATATCATACCCAACCATAGTTAAACAGATTCAATATCTAGTTACTCTCCAATTAAGAGTACATGATTTAAACAATTTGTAAATCTTAAATAAGATCTTAAAAAAATTTAAAGAGAAAAATCATGTTCTTGGTAAACAAAATTTTGAGTTGGAGTTAGATAATAATCTGAAAATAAATATAGAACTGTGTATAAAGAAAGTTCACAAATCTCCATATTAAGTCATTCTTCCAATGAAATACTTATCTCCTTGTGGATAAAGTCTCAAATCCTTCAGGTGAAATTCTTTTTGTGGATAAGGTCACAAACCCTTCAGGTGAAATTCTCATCCCAAGTGATGTTATTCTGTTCTTGGTAAAACAAATTGTGAATTAGAGTTAGATAATAATTTGAAAATAAATATAGAACTGTGTATGAAGAAAATTCACAAATCTCCATATTAATTCATTATTCCAATGAAATATTTATCTCCTTGTGGATAAAGTCCAAAATCCTTCAGGTGAAATTCTCCTTATGGATAAGGTCTCAAATCCTTCAGAAATTATGATCCCAAGTGATGTTATTTGATCATATTTACACAACAATAAAATATTAATCTCATCAACAATTAAATACTTCTCTCTTCTTCTGCAGTGGTCATATAATCAAATTCCACGATGCCATTTCAAACTGAAGGACTCATAAATCTCTATATTAAGTCATTCTTCCAAAAAACTACTTATTATCTAAAAAAATTCACAAATATCCATTTTAAAAATCATTCCTCCGGAAAATACTTATCTCCTCTTTCTGCGGTGGAATAGATGTTCTCATATAATCTTGCATGTACATGAAGAAAACACAAATCTGCACATGTATATTAAGTCATTATTCAAAAACCATTTAAATGGGATGTATTCATATTAGATATAATAAAAAGCTCTTTGAAATTATGTGTGAGCTAGCTCATTATTTGTAAATCTAATTGAATGTTGGTTTTTGTGATTAGTAACCAATTTAGTTAAGAGTTTGACAATACCCTAGCAAGAAGGAATTCACTTCGTTGTATGTAGAAAACACAAATGTCCATACTACGTCATTCTTGGACAAAAAAGCAAGGAATGCAATCAAAGAAAATTTAGAAACTTTATCTTTTCTGATGTGGGATAGAGTCTGTTCTCAAATATTCAAATGTTCAAGTTCAAAATTAGGTCTTCATCGTGATCTAACTTTAAATAAGTTTGAATGTACACCATTTAAGACAATGATAAACTTATCTAGGGGTTCTATATACTTCAAAATAATTGATCAAAACGTTGAATAGGAAAGGCTAAACTAAAAATTTGATAAAAGTAGAAAACATACATTTATGAATCATCCTGAATGAACACATCCTTCCCAAATCTAGGTGCTTCCTCTGCTTCCTCCTCAATCCTAGTCTCCCTCCCAAGCACACTCTGATGTACTCTCTTCTCCACATTAGCCTATATAACACATTTCAAATTTAAAATTTTGAAAAATTAAAATTAAAGGATTATAACACATTATATTTAAATGATTTTAAGACATTAAATGATACATGTAAACTCCCACCCTCTTCAAACTCTCCCAATGAGAATTGAGACAAGCCTGTCGAAGTAGTAGAAGATGGAATAGGGATCTGTGAACAACACAACTAAGAACTAAATCTAAGATTCAATATGTTCACAATTATACAAAATTATAAATGTTGTTGATCTCTTATTCAAAAGAGTGGAGATTGAACAACTATTATAAAACACATACCTGATTCAACCCATCCAAATTTAAACTTGTCGAATCAAGTCCCCTACCTATTGGAGATTCATTTAACATGTCTCCAAACTACAATTAATGGAAATAACAACTCGATTACTTCTATAAATACAATGATATCTAAATCTAAAATTGAAGTAAATTATCATAAAATGCATCAAAAATTTCCTAACTAGAACACATACCAATCTGCGGTTCGGGTCATCATTCTAAATGACCTTCTTCCAACCATCCCGACAAAGTTTTACGTACTCCAAAACATATTTTGATGGCATTGTATCTAACGACGCATCTATTTTATAAACAAATGTGGCCCGAGAATTGGCTTACGCTCACTGACGATTCATGCCAACATCAACACCATAAAAAGTCGTTTGCAAATTTTCCCTGATTGCATTCCTAGCCTCTTTGCCAACCTCTAATGTAGCCTACAACTCTAAAAGTGAAGAAAATGCCCTTGTTGGGCGAGGTACTAAAGGTTGTGGAGGCCTCGGCAATGCCGCACTTTGATATGCCCCTTTGAGATCATATGTATGTCATTTACCAGTCCCATAATATTTGGACGATATACTAGTATAATCAAGGTTCATGTGCAAGAAAAACTCTGCAAAAACATGTATTGCCATCGTTCCACGGCAATTTCCCATATGCCGCCAAAAATCTGTTATACAGATGTCCTACAATGTCAAGGTGCTTAAAGTATTGCACCTTCAACATCTTTCGCTTTGGGCCCTCTTTGAAATGGAACATCGAAATGGCGTCTTCTTTTGAAACTCTATTTTTTACTGTCTCCCATTTATCAGGGCCCATCGCCTCTGACTTTCGTCACCTCATTAGATCGACAAAATTGTTATTGGTTGGCCCCATCTTCTGATATGCGTCCATAAAAATTTTCAATGAATGCAAAACAATTTGCAAGCTTTGTTTAATCTCCTGAGGGAGTTCCAAGACCACCAAATCATTTTCAAACCTCCTTTTAACACCTGAGAATTGCTCAAGCGTCATTGCTTTAGTAATCCCTTCCTAGGGAAGTTCATCACCAACATCATAAGGATAGGTGGACGTAGGCGTGTAATCTTATGTTTCTTGATAGCGCGGCCTCCTAAATCCACCTTCTCCCTCTGCACCGACATTTGAATATTCGTGACAACCACTCTCTCTTTCATTGTTGTCCCTTTCTCTAAACTGATTGTCTACACACATATTTGAAAGTAACTACAAGATTTAACTTCACATAAATTTAAATACAAAAAAAAACAACAAAAATAAAGAAAATCAAAGAAAATTACCAGAAATATTCTCTTGTCCAGAGGTATTCCCTACATTCTCAGGTGTAGGAGTATCAATGCGCAACCTATATAAGAAGGTTGCATCCATAGCACTTGCTTGAGAAGGTTCTGCAGTTGATCTATTCACAGCTCGTTTGAAAATCTCCTCTGACGAGATTGTTGTTGGCCACTCAGAGTCTCAGTCGAAGAAGGAGTTCTTGTTCTTCCTTCTTGGGAGATCCTAGAGCATTTGCAAGGAATGTTTGGAGAATCCTGTGTCGACATATCTCCTCAATATGTATCCACAATGCAGAGTTTATCAATAAAAATGCAGAGATGTACCCAAGTTCAAGCAATTAAAAATGCAGAGAGAAATCAAAGTTTTTGTCAATCAAGCCACACATGTACTCATTAATAAGAAGGTGCAAAGACTAAACATTCAACCATGAATCAATCAACTCAAAGATAACTAAGGGATAGACAACAAGGAAAATTCTTATCCTTCACTCATCATTCATGCACATAAAAGCAAGGCATTTGAATATATAGGTCTTTAAACACCGAAGTGACGACCATCGATTCGGCTCGTGGACAACTGCTCAGGCACAGACTGATGACTAAAGGGATAAGGGACGGAAGATAAAACTACAATCTTTTCATAATAATCAATAAAAATCCACACAAAGAAGTCATTGAAATCAGAAGTTGGGTTCGCCAAGGGAAATCAATTTAGAAAAGCAACAAGCAAGGGGATTCATTAAAAGTTCCCTATGGTTGGATCCACTAAAAAAATGTATTAGAACATTTCTTTAAGATTCCTGAAAATTTCCCTATGGTTGGATCCACAAATGCATTAGAATCCACAAAACAAAGAGATTAATCCACATAAACTCACACACCCACGAATAATGTCAACATKTTTTAATCACAACGAGGTGAAGGCCACATATAATGTAATGCATTAGAATCCCCAAAACAAAGAGTTTAATCTTCATAACCTCACACACCCACTAATAACGTCAACRTGTTTTAATYACAACGAGGTGAAGGTCTTGCATGAACATGGATTATATGCCATTGTTTTAAACTTCCCATTAGCATTGTTTAAATGTCATTGAGTTTTTATACTAATTCATTTATTGTCATGTTACATGGGATGGGTTTGAGGGTTGTTCGTATTCCTAATATAGATTAAGATGAGGTGGAGCAAATGTAATATTTGTGATAATGTTATATTATATAACATATGAACTATGCAAATGCTATATTATATRTTTGGATCACTTGAGATATTTAAGGACAAATTGTTGAATAGTTGTGGAACTAAATACATAACTGTGAAATATTTTATGGTTACCTAAAGCGACCTAATTTTACTATAAACTAAGGGATTTCCACTAAGGGATTTATACCTAATTGTTACATAAAGGAACCATATTTCCACTAAAGGATTTCTTAACTATAAACTCCCTAACTCTCTTGCTTTATATAGTTTTGAGTTTATTTGTTGTTGATTATTAAACCTAACATCATATCCCTCCATGTCCAAAGCATATTAAAGCATATGTCATGAAAACTATTCGTTTATAGTAATTTCCAAAGTGGATGTTGTTAGTTTCAATCCTAAAACCCTTATCCTACAACGCTTACCATTGAAACTTTTTTTATATAATATATTAATGAAAAATGTAAAGTTTTTTATACAATATCTAAAAATATATTTGACCATAAAATGTTTTATTATAAATTATTTACTTTAAATTAATTTTTATAATTAAAAAATATATTTATTCCAATTTTATTACAAAATAATTTCATTCCAATTTTATTTTATTTTCTTTTATTGAAACTTTTTTATATAATATTAAAAATGTTTATTTTTTTATTTTATTTAATACTAACATTGAAAATCCATCTATTTTTCTATTATTTTGACTTCAAAATTAATTCAAAAAATCAATGGATTTATCTATTATTTTGACTTAAATTAATTGAAAATAATTTGAAGAACTTAAAAAAAATTGATAACCACACATTCATTACTCTTTTATTATATAAAAATAAGATATTTCCCATTTATACAATATAAAAATATCTATTATTTTGACTTAAATTAATTGAAAATAATTTAGAGAACTTAAAAAAAAAAAATGATATCCACACATTCATTACTCTTTTATTATATAAAAATAAGATATTTCCCATTTATACAATATAAAAATCCATAAAATTCAGTTTTTTATATATAGAAACTGATACACGTAAGACTTGTTTTATATATATATATATATATATGGAAAGAAGAATTTTAAAATTTTTGTAAGTGTTTGACACATTCATATCTATATTGACACATGAATTCTAATTCAAAACACATAGTGTCTTTTGAAACTCATATTTAATTGTACTGAAGCAAACTTATCAAACTCATATTTAATCATCATGATACATTAATACCATGGAAACATAAATACACCATAGCAATGGAATTCATGTCACATAAAAAATGGGACCTAAGGGAGACTTGGAATGCTTGCCTATGGCATGAAGGCCCAATCTTTGATGTTTTGTTCAATGTTGTAACTGCTCAGGTTAGTTATGGCGGTGTTTTTTTAACAGAAACTTCCCATTTTGTTTTAGGGCTTCAGAGCTAGATGTTTGATCAGGTTGGTTTAGTGGTTTTGATGGTGCGTACACATTATCTCAAATGGGATGTGTCTCAAGGATCATATTTGAGTTTCTCTATGGTGATTTTGAATGTTGGACTGTAATTTAATTATTGAACCATTAATTACCTACATAAAAACTTAATCTGCATATAAATTAAATTATAAACAACATATTAAATTAAATTACATATAAATAATAGACTACATATAAATTAAAAGTAAATTAAATTAAATTACAGACTAGATATAAACTAAATTTTTAATTTTAATTTTAATTTATATGGCTAGACAAGTCATGGGCAAGCCAATGGCTTGGCCACAGGGCTGGGCCCCTATAGCCAAGTCACAGTCCAGTGGACTGTGACTTGGCTGCAGGGGCCCAGCCCTTTGGCCAAGCCGTTGGCATGCCCGCAGTGATGCAACGCCCTGCTCTTGCTCATTGTTCTCTGGGGAAAGATAATAAATAAGGAACTTCTCGTTGATTTGATCATGGAAGGTTATATCGGGACCTTCTACTATAGGGGGAGGGGCGATATGACCAACAGAATTAGTGTGTTTAGGTTCATTTTCACTTACCATATAAATTTAAACTTAAAATCAAAATTAAAATAAAAAATTGACAATTACATTTTAAATTATTCTAAATCATAATCTAGAAATAATACAAGTAATATAATGCACTTACCTGTAGCTTGGCCCGCCAAGAAAACAGCCCGACCGCCCGCCAACACAGCCTCCATGCCAACACACAGACTTCTCACACTCACTCACAATCATGCACTCGGCAAGAGGTGGGAAAAATGTTCCAAAACCATTGTGCGGGTAACCTATAAAACGTTTGTCGGCCGAAAGAATATTTCATCCGAAAACCTCTTTCAACCAAAAAATTCTTTCGGCCGAAATAATTTTTCAGCCTGAATATCTTTCGGCCGAAAACATATTGCCGGATGGAAAAAATCAGTTCAACTAAATTTATGCACGTAAAACGAGGCTTCCTTCACTGTATCATTCGATTTGAAGTTCCATTATTCGGTCGAACAATTGTTCGGCCGAAAAAGTAAATTAGTTTGGCCGAAACAATGTTTTTTGGATTTTTGCAAATCAAATTGTCACGAAAGTGTTACCCACCTCCGTGATTTCACCCTTTAGAAAATGAATTGAATAAAATCAAAATTCTTGTTCGCATATTGGAGCTTGCTAAAAATCCTATCTATCATAAGAAAATCTTGAAAATGATGGATTGCTCAAATGCAGTAACTCAACCTGATACCTAAACTTACAGGATGAAAGGCCCACTATAATGTTTGGACTTTGTATTGAGGGAGGATGAGATGCAATGGATCCATTTTATATTACTTTAACCATTCATGATAATCTCTTACATAATTGTATGCTTGATTCAGGTGCTTCCCATAACTTAATTCCAAAAATAATCATGGAGAAGATAGAATTAGAAATCACAAGACCTTATCAATATTTGTATTCCTTTGATGCTAGAAAACTCAAATGTTTGATAATGATCAAGGATTTAGTAGTAAATTTGGCTCAGATTCCTGTAAAAATAATTATGGTGGATGTGGTTGTAGCAGACATGCCTGCAAATTATGGAATGCTTCTATCAATATCTTGGGGAAGCAAATTAGGTGGTAAATTGTAAATGGACACGAGATACGCCAATATTCAAGTTTTTGGTGGAGAAACCAAGAGACTTTATAGGGAGACTAAACTTGCATACACAATTAGTGATCCCAAAAATCCAAAACATTATCCTATATACTCAATAGATCAAGATCTGGGATGCTGTATTTTATCTATAAATAATGAATCTGAATTTTGTACAAAAAATGTAAATATTCCTCTCTGTGAAAATAATTATTGTGAGAATGAAATGTGGAAAATGTATTTCGATGGAGTTTCATCCTGTGAGGGTTCTTGAGTTGGTGTTCTTTTTATTTCATCCTCTGGGAAATTGATTCCATTATCTTTCAAACTGCAATTTGAAACTAATACCACACATAATGTGTGTGAATATGTGATGCAGGAGCATCAAGCAATAAAATTTTGAGATTGACCCAAGAGGTCAAAACCATTTACCAAGGGAGTTGGTTCCCTGATTTTTCCTATGTTTTATTTGTAATAATTGTACGAAGTGTCTCTAAAAGATATCTTTGTTGGTTTTTTTTTATAGGTGTTCATTTGTTACTGAATTCTATGAAAAATTCCCATATTTGGGGTTTTGTTGAGAACGCTCGGGATTTGTTGGTTTGTGAGCTACATGAGAGCTCCTAGATAAAGTTTTGTATTATGTAATGAATAGAGGTTATCTTGTGTGAGAATGATAGTGTGATATTGTGAGTGTACATTGGTCGAAGTGACCAAAAGGAACAAAGTCATATTGTTGTATCAATTTATTTCCTTCAAAAATTAACAAAAATCATAATTTTGTGTGCCCTTGTGGTTTATTGTGCATGTACACTTGAATCATGTTCATGATTTTGTCTTGAAAGAGAAATGGAGTTTGATTTTGCAGTGTAATAGATCGTGCACAGAGTCACGTTCCAAAGCTTACTGAAATCCACCAAAAAAATCCTTGTGTTTTTTTTTGTTTACATTTGACCTGACGATGTAGATTAGATCCGGGTAATTCATTCCCAGAATCAATGGCCATGATTAGATTGTCAGCACCATCATATCATGACCCAAACATCCATTAAGGAGTTACGTCGAGGATTGCAACTATGTGATCGTCAACAATGACATGTTTGGTAACTGTGTCGACATGAGGTGGGGCTTACAGTGATGAGTTGGGGCAAGTCTAATTAATCGACGGTGTTAATTAAGTTCTCTACGTCCAAATCAACGCTCTAAGATGATGGATATGGATCTCATGTCATCGATACTAATAGATCGTCGGGTTAGCTAAGACTTACATTTTTTCTCCCAGAGAAAACGTCGACAATGACACATACACTATTGGGACTGGCATATCGTCGGGGTAGTTGGGCCTTGTGCATTTTCTCCCTGGTAAAAGCGTCGACGACAATGCATATGTTGTCGGGTGAAGATAATTGATTGTTGTAATTGCTCCAAAATGGGAAAGTGTCGACGATGATACATCTATCATCAGGTCAAAATAGTTGAGAATTGTATTGCTCCCTTCCAAGGAAACAATGACGACAACACCCTTAGCCTAAGGTCGGGCACTTGGTCATGTGAAAAAGAAAAGTTTCACACTGGAATTGAAGAGGTACTTAAGGTAACTATGGGATAATTGGTGTGTAACATATAGTTTCTGAACTCTGTTAACAAAGGATCCAAGGTCGATTCAAGGATAAAGAGAAATCTTATTTTGAAGCTATCAATGGGGTTGTTCGAGAACCATGCAGAAAGAGGAATTTAGACCTGGTAGGTCTGCATCAAGTGGTATCAGAGTGTGAAATTCTCTAAGAATCAAAGCAAAAGAAATTGTATCTTGTAGGAATCATGTCGCTCAAACGAGGAGGCCAAGAGAGAAATATTGTAGCAATGGAGGAGTTGTGATTGTTGGATTACTAAGAGGGGGGTGAATCAGTATTATAGATTTTTAATCCTTTTAACCACAGTATATAAGTGTTGTTTATATTTATGATCAATATATCATTATCATTCAACAAGTGTAGAGTAAATAAATCATGAACAATGAACAATCATACACATACACAGTACAATAGTATTTTTACGTGTAAACCCAATGCAGGAGAAAACCACGGAATGATTTTTCTTATATGTATTTAAGAATTACATTCATTGGAAGCACCAACTTCCTTTGTTCTCCAGCTGCAACTGGAAGGAGGCTCTGACCCCCTATATTTTCAGGCTACAACCTGAGGGAAGCTCCAACTCCCCAATTCTCTAGCTACAACCAGAAGGAGTCTACAACCCCCTATGTTCTCCAACTACAACTAGAAGGTGGATACAGCCACCTATTCTTTCCCTGCCCAACCACCCTTAAATATAAGTGTCAAGTGATGGAACCAATGTGTTAGGGTCCTAACCTGCACATAGGTAGAGAAATATATTCGGATGTAATAAAGGTCAATATTAATAAGGCCTTTCAATAAAATAGAATAAGGCAGATGTAAGAAGACCTAATAGAAGCTTTCACTTCTAGAAGGATCTTCCTCTAGATGCTTCTCTTGATAGACATATTTAGTATAAATAAGGGTCAAGGGTATGAAAACCCTATCTTTCAGATTATTGTAACAGAGCGCTGCTCGACTGGAGGTTGCCCCCTCGAAGAGGCTCGTGAACATTGCTTTCTGAATCAACGTGTTACTTCTGTTGTTGTTCTTATATCATTTATGTGTTATTGTGGAGATTATGTTGGTTATATTATTGTTATTCTACCATTTCTAGCATTTTATTTCTGTTCTGCATACTTTTTATATCTGGTATATTACAAGTGGTATCAGAGAAATTTCCTTGGTAGAAATTGTGGGAAATTTTTTTCCAGGGTAGAGACGTATTCCGACGTCTTTAAGCCATAGAGATCTGTCATTATGCGCATAAACCCTTGGTTGAGGGATTCATACACGTAGTAAATACAAGTGGTTCTTAAGCGCACATATGTTGGCCACCCTTGTAACCCCTGTTGGTATCCCTTCGAGTGGTAGCGCATCACACAGCACCTGTGTAAGGATCGGCCTAGATTTCCTGAAGCCCTCTCTAGATAAATTGATCGGTCGCATGACTGCTATAGTGCCACTGAGAACAGCACTCGGGAAGATACTCTTTAGTACCTGGGTAGTCGGGTAGTACGGATAAGGGTACGGTCTATCCTCCTTAGTTAGTGCCCTGAGATATTGGGACGAGTACTACTGTTGGACCCCACACGTATATTAGAGAGCTATAGCACAGGGCAAACCCTTGTTTGTAGAACCCTTGAATACCTAACCCTTGGGGGACAGAAACATAAACAAATTAAAATAGACAAGATCTGTTGTCGCGCAACTGTGTTCGGGTTGCCAAGTAAATACACATTTCTTTCTAGTTAAGCATTTGGGGATTTCATCGCTGCAATATTCTTTAGACTGGAGTATAACTCCGCAGGTGTAATTAAAAAAAAAATGTCTGGAAATTTTTTCACCATTATTTGAGACCTATTCCATTGGATTCATCTCTTCGCCCTTATCACATTCATCCATATCATTTTTCGAAGAAAAAAAATTGACCCCGCCCGCCCCTTTTCAGTTCACCCATCTTCATGGCCCATACACGTAGCCAAGACCTGGAATCTCGCTTCAACACCTTGCAATCTAGTTTCCTCAAGACCCAAAAAGAAGTGAAACAACTTAGTGCTACCATTGCCTCCATCGATACATCCATCAATACAACCATGCAGTCCTCAATGGAGGAAGTCAAACAAGAACTGACCACCCAGCTTGAATCTATATTTGCATCACTCTACACCAAACTGAAGATCCCTATAGATGACCCTTTCTTTGATGCACCTCCAAAGAGTGAAGGTGAACATTCCTCCCATTCCCATACCTTTCATCCCCATCACTTTCAACGTGACCTACGCCTTCCGCAGGTGGATGTGACCAAATTTGATGGCTTGGACCCCACTGGTTGGGTCACCCAAATG